>JAJPUD010011843.1:25800-47794 GCA_023553655.1 Myrmecobius fasciatus
CCAGGGTCACACAACTAGGGAATGTTAAGTGTCTGAGACCAGATTTGAACTCAGGTCCTCCTGACTTCACGGCTGGTGCTCTATCCACTGCACCACCTAGCTGCCCCCTCGAATCTTAATTCTTTAACCACATATCATCTAGCATGATTTTCTGAATTTGCAGCTCATCTTTTGAAGGCATTTCTGTTTTCACATATGATTGTAGAAGCTTTCCATGGCATTTTCTATTGAGTCCACTATCAATATCCAAATAAAGTCTAATGAAAGCAGAGTACAGTGGAATTGTTGCCTATTCTTTAATTTATACCAACAAAGAAACTTTTGCCTTCAATAGTTTAAAGGATCTATAAAAATCATGAACAAACTCATTTTAGAAAAGCCTGGAAACTGAATGGATGCTGAGTGAAAAAACAGAACCAGGAATACATTGTATACAATAACAGCAAGAATATGTGATGATCAACTACAAAAAACTTGGTTCTTCCCAACAGTTCACTGATCCAAAGCAATCCTAATAGATAATCAACAGATTCTATGTTCAATTCTTTTTTTTCTGATTTTTTTAAAAAAATTTCTCCCTTGGTTTTTCCCCTTTGCTCTGAATTTTCTCTCCCAACATGATTCATAAAGCAATGTATATTAAAAATAAACAAATTCAGGGGCAGGGTAGCTAGATGTCATAATGGAGAGAGCATCAGACCGTAAGTCAGAAGGACTTAAGTTCAAATCCTGCCTCAGACACAATACTTCCTAGCTGTAGCTGTAACTGTAGCTTTTAAATTTATTTAAAAGTTTTATAATTTTATTATTATATGTACTCTGGATTGTTAGTATAATAAATACCCTAAAAGCTGCTACCTTGAGGATTCATCAAACTCCTTAAAAAGCACCCTTACAAATATAAAAGTATTTTGCAATTAAGCCACTGGAGCAAGCACAAGTGTTCCCCTATTATAAATATATCAAGGTGGAAGGAAGGGTCACTGGATCCAATTTAGAATGAATAGGGATTGGAGAAATGATCAAAGCTAAATAGAAGCAATAATCAATTACTCTGTAAAATATTGATTTAGCAACTAGATAAAAATATATGAACAGTATAATAGTTTTGTGCAATATTTCTAAATCAGATTAGTTTATAATTTTGCTAACAGTTCATCAAAGTACCTATTTTCATCCAGCCTGTATATTACTCATCATTCATTTTCTTTGTTGTCAATGTAGTACTTGAGCTAAATATTCTTTAATGTTTCATAAATCCATTTAGTTTTTTTTTTTTGACGGGGAGTTCATTTCTTTTTTTTTTCCAATTCCTCATTCTTATTATTTTTAAGTATTTCCTATTCTGTTTTTATAGGTAATTTATAATTTTGTACATATTCAGACTTTTCGTTAATAGTATCAGTTTCCTGGCATACAAGCAGGACAATACTCCTTTATAATTGCTTTTATTTGTTATTCATTAGTTAAAAATTCACCCTGTAATATTAGTAATTTGATTATCTTCTCTTTTTCTCAAAGAAATAAACTAATGATAGATTAGCTATTTTAAAATTTAATTACTATTTCATGGTTTCCTTTGTTTTGTTTTGTTTTTTCTCCATCCCCTTGGTAAGAATGTTTTGATTGTAATGCCTCCCTTTATTTACCCTTCCTCTTATTGTTCTACAATAAGGACAATACATTCTAAACTTTAAAACCTTTCCCTCCTATGTTCATATAAGATATATTTCTGAATATAAATTTATGTAAGGATATTCTTCCATCCTCTAAGCAAGGCAATTTGAGAGTTAAATTCCTGACATCACAGGGCTTATAGTTGTCTATTCTCCCACCTATTGCCCTTTCATTGTATACACTCTTCCTCATGTTCTTTACTATTTTCCAATTCTTTTTCTCCCTTCTCTTTATATGTTCCTCTTCTCCACCCTTTCCATTCTCTTTTTGAGATCATTTTATCACAACTGTATCACATCAAAGACTTCTATTTAATTAAATTTCATCAATGACCCCTAGTAATGAGGGAGTTATATGTATCATTTCCACATATGAGAATATAAAAATTTCGAATTATTTACATCCTTATGTTTTCATAGTTCAAATATAGTAGATAGTAAGCATAGCAAAGCTTCAGAGCCAGCAAGGTAGTGTAATATAGGATGAGGTTTTTTCACTGTGCTTTTTTAAACTTTACAAGTTAGAGATGTGGGTCAGTCAGCTTGTTATGAAGTGTGAGTTTTAGAAAATTGCTACTGGAATGAGTACCATTAGTCTTCTAGTAGGTTTTGCTGGTTCAGGGCAATGCAATGCCTAACTTATCTTTGGTCTGCTTATTTGCCTTAAATATAAGTTATGTGCTAGGCTAAAGACTGGAAATGAATAATCACTCTGATTCAGATTTCATTGTCACACAGAAATGTTTACAGAAATTTTTTCTTTGTATATATGTAGGGCCCACAGTTGGGATTTCTCATTGTATTGTGGAAAAATCATCATGATTTTCACAATTATCAAATTGAAAGATTTCAAGAATATATCAATAATTTAGATCTCTCAGAGCTGGTTTTTCTGGCTTGGGAGTCAGATTACAATGCAAAGATCAATCTTAATCAAAGCCTTCTTTGAGTCCTTTGACAATGGAATATTTCATGACAGATACATTCCTAGACAAATCTCATTCTGAGTGTCAGTATACCTGTCTGTCTTTCTCTCTAAATAGGTGTTCTCTAGAAAAATAATTCATTGTGACTTTTTCTTGACTTTTCAAATCATAATTAAGTCTGGTGTACTTTCTAGATCATTGTGGAGGAGGGTTAGGAGGGATGTCTCACTCTGACATCTAAATCTAAGCAGGATTTTTCACATAGCAAAACAGATATCTTTATAATTAATCTAGGACAAAATATTATGGCTGAAATTTGCATTAAGAGGTCTGTTATTTTTAAGAAGATAATTTAAACAAAACTCTTTAGTTTAGTTTTTGCTTTAGTTATTGGTCAATGCACTAACCAGAAATAATATATCCATCCATTCAAAAATTGCTGAATAATTTTGAAATGTTAATATTATAAATTATTATTCTTGTTCAATAGTATCCAACTCCTTATGATGCCATATAGAGTTTTTTTATACTATTTTAAAACTTTTTATTTTCAAAACATATGCACAGATAATTTTTCAACATTGACCCTTACATTATCTTGTGCTTCAGATTTTTCCCTCCTTTCCCCCACTCCCTCCCCTAGGTGGCAAACAATTTTAATTTCTTCATCTTACAACTGTTTTTTTATATGCTTTGACCATTTACTAATAGGAGAATGGCTTGAATTTTTATAAATTTCAGTCAATTCTGTATATATTGTAGAAATGAGGCCTTTATCAGAAGCTTTAAATGTAAAAATGATTTCCCAATTTATTGCTTCCCTTCTGATCTTGACTGAATTAGGTTTGTTTGTACAAAACATTTTTAAAATAATATAATCAAAATTATCTAGTTGATTTTCAATTATGAGTTTATATTCTTCTTTGGACACAAATTCTTTCCTTCTCCACAACTGTTAGAGGTAAACTATCCTATATTCTTTTAATTTGTTAATGATATAACTCTTTATGTCTAAATCATGAACCCATTTAAACCTTTTCTTGGTATGTGTGTATGTGGTATTAGGTGTGGGTCAATACCTAGTTTCTTCCACAATAGTTTCCAATTTTCCCAGCAAGTTTTGTCCAATAATGAGCTATTATCCCAAAACTGGGGTCTTTGGGTTTGTCAAAACATTATATTGCAATAGATATTGACTATTTTGTCTTGTGAACCTAACCTATTCCACTGGTTTTGGTGACTGTTGCTTTACAATATCATTTTAGGTTTGGCATAGCTAGGCCATCTTCATTGGCATTATTTTTCAATAATTTCCTTGAAATTATTGACCTCTTGCTCTGTCAAATGAACTTTGTTATTAATTTTTACTAGATCTGTAAAATAATTTCTTGGGAGTTTGATTGGTATAGCACTAAATAATTAGATTAATTTAGGTAGTATTGTCATATTTATTATATTGGCTTGGCCTATCCAAAGCACTTGACATTTTCCCAACTGATTAGTTTGGACTTCATTTGAGTAGAAAGTGTTTTACAGTTGTGTTCTTATAGTTCCTGACTTTACCTTGACAGAGAGACTCCCAAATATTTTATACAATCCACAGTTATTTTGAATGGATTTTCTTTTTTGTATCTCTTCCTGCTGGACTTTGTTGGAAATATATAAAAATGCTGAAGATTTTTGTGGATTTATTTTGTATCCTTGTAACTTTGCTAAAGTTGTGAATTTTTTCTACTAGTTTCTTAGTTGATTCTCTAGTGTTTTCTAAGAATATCATATCATCTGCAAGGAGTGATAATTTGGATTCCTCGTTTCTTACTCTAATACCTTTCATCTCTTTTTCTTCTCTTATTTCCAAAGCTAAAATTTCTAATACAATATTGAATAGTAATGGTGATAGTGGGCAACCTTGCTTCACTCCTGATCTTATTGAAAATGATTCTAGTTTGTCCCCATTACATATGATGCTTGCTGATGGTTTTAAATAGGTGCTACTGATCATTTTATAGAAAAGTCCATTTATTTCTATACTCTAGTGTTTTTAATAGGAATGGGTGTTGGATTTTATCAAATGCTTTTTCTGCATCTATTGAGATAGTATGATTTTTGTAAGTTTGGTTATTGATATAATCAATTATTCTAAGAGTTTCCTAGTATTGAACCAGCCCTGCATCCCTGCTATAAATCCTACTTGGTCAGAGTGTACTATACTGGGGATAACTTTCTGTAATCTCATTGCTGATATTTTATTAAAAATTTTTGCATCAATATTCATTAGGAAAATAAATCTATAATTATCTTTCTCTGTTTTTACCCTACCTGGTTTAGCTATCAGCACCATATATATGTCATAAAAGGAATTTGATAGGACGCTTTCCCTAATTTTTTCAAATAGTTTATATAGTATTTGAATTAATTCTTCTTTTAATGTTTGGTAAAATTCCCAAGTAAATCCATCTGGCCCTGGATATTTTTTATTAAGGCATAAATTAATAGCTTATTCTATTTTTTTTTCTAAAGTGGAACTATTTAAATAATTTATTTTTGCTTCTGTTAACTTTGGCAATCTATATTTTTGTAGGTATCCCTCCTTAGATTATCAAATTTATTGGCATATAGTTGGGCAAAATAACTCCTAGTTATTGCTCTAATTTCCTCTTCATTGGTAGAAAGTTCTTTTTCATTTTTGAGACTAATAATTTGGTTTCCTTTTTTCATTTTTCTAATCAAATTATCTAAAGGTTTATCTATTTTCTCCTAGCCTTATATAGTGTGGGATTTTCATTACATCATGATCAGAAAAAAATTCATTTACTATTTCTGCCTTTCTGCATTTGATTTTGAGGGTTTTTTTTTTTTGCTCTATTACATGGTCAATTTTTGAATAGGTTCTGTGAACCACTGTCTCCATTGAATTTTCTCCAAAGTTCTATCATACTTAACATTCTTTTTTTACTTCCTTAACTTCTTTTTTATTTATTTCGTGGTTCTATTTATCTAGTTCTGAGAATGCCATTGTTGAGATCCTCCACTAATATAGTTTAGCTGTCTATTTATTTTTGCATCTCTCTTAACATGTCCTTTTGGAATATGGATGCTATATCCCTTGGTACATATATGCTTAGTATTGATATTGATTCATTATCTATGGCACCCATTAGTAAGATATAGTTTCCTTCCTAGTCTCTTTTAATGAGTTCTATCTTTGCTTTTACTTGATCTGAAATAAGAATTGCTACTTCTGCTTTTTTATTTCACCTGAAGCATAACAGTTTCTGCTCCAGCCCTTTACCTTCACTCTGTATGTATCACACTGCTTTATATGCACTTCTTGTAAACAACATATTGTAGGATTCTGACTTTTAATCCAGTCTGCTATCTGCTCCTGTTTTATGGGAGAGTTCATTCCATTCATATTCAGAGTTAAAATACCTAATTCTGTATTTCCTGCCATCATATTTTTCTTGTTATGCTTTGTTCTTTCCTTTAACCCTTTCCCCCTTCACAGTATTTTTTTCTGATGACCATATCCCTTAAACAGCCCTTCCTCTTTAGAGTCCCCCCTTCTTTTTCTGAAACTTCCCCCTACTACTTCTGCTTTTTCTTTTATTAGTCTTTCCCATTCAGGTGAGATAAATTTCTCTGTGAAACCAAATATGTCTAATATTCTCTCTTTCAGCCAAATATAATTAGAATAAGATCCAAACAATGTAAATCCCTCTCTCTTCCTTCCCTCAATTATAGTAGATTTTCTTTGATTCTTCATGGTATGTAATTTCCCTCATTTTACCTCCATTTCCCCCTTTTTCCAGTACAATCCCCTTTCCAACTTTAGTTTCTTTTTTATATTATAACAATAAAATCAAATTATACCTGCACTCTCTAAGTATACCCATAATAAAGATACAATTCTCAAGAATTGTTTCCTTTTTACCTTTTTATACTTCTCTTGAATTCTGTGGTTAGAGATCAAATTTTTTGTTTGGCTCTGGTCTTTTCATTAGAAATAGGTGAAATTCACCTTTGACATTGAATGTCCATCTTCTTTCATTTGCTCATTTTAACTAGATAGCTTTTTCTTGACTGCATTCCAAGTCCTTTGTCTTTCAGAATATCAGATTCTGGGTCCTTCAAATCCTTTAAAGTGGAATGTGGTAGGTCCTGAGTATTCTTAATTGTGGTTCCTTGTTATTTAAATTGTTTCTTTCTGGTTGCTTGCCCTATCTTTTCCTTGGTGCAGTAGTTCTGAAATTCAGCCATAACATTCTTTGCAGTTTAATTTTGGGGTCGTTTTCAGGAGGTCATAGGTGAATTCTTTCAATGGCTATTTTACCTATTGATTCTAAGACATCAGGAAAGTTATCCTTTATGATTTGCTGGAAGATAATGTCTAGATTCTTTTTTTTTTTCATAATTGCTTTTCAGGAAGTCCAATAATCCTTAGATTGTCACTCCTAGATCTATTTTCCAGGGCAGTAGTTTTTCCTAGGATGTATATCATATTTTCTATTTTTTTTTTTACTTTTTTTGGTTTTTGTTTCAATGATTCTTGAAGACTCATTGAGTGATTTACTTTTTTGTTCAGTTCTAATTTTTAATGTATTATTTTCTTCAGTTACTTTTTTAAGCTCCTTTTCTATTTGACCAATTGAATTGGTTTATTGATTGTATATTTTTCCAAGACATAGTAGCCTAAGAGGCTCACAGAAGATTACCAGGCGTATAAAAGCTGCAATGCTCTAACCCTGACTTCAGCTCCTTGCCCCAGTCTCCCTCTGCTGTAGTCTGTTCTTGGCAGATTTCCCTTGCTTCTTTGAAACTGACCTGTTCTGAAGTTCTTCCAAGGAAACTTCTTCTAGAAATATGTTGTACTCCAAATATTTGTGGATTCTTTGACTCCAAAACCAGTTTAGAGCTTAATTTATTTTTGGTTTGCGAGAAGGTCAGAGGAGATTACATAAAGTGGTGTCTGCTCTCTGCCTTCTTCACTCTGCCCTTATGTGGAGTTTACTTGCCAAAGATACTTAAGTGGTTTGTCATTCCCTTCTCCCGTTGATTTTTCACATGAGAAAAATAAGCCAGTTAATGAATATCCTAGTGTTACACAGGTAATAAGTTTCTGGGGATGAATTTTAACTCAGAAAGAAGAGTCTTCCTGACTCTAGGCCAGAAATTCTATTGACTATCTCACCTAGCTGCTCTGTAATTTATTCAGGAAATGTAAAAAGAAGTATATTCAAAATTCTGATTTACTTGGGAAATCTAGTATAAAAAGATGAAATTAATAGAAACAAGTAACTACATATTAATAAAGGTAAAAACCACATCAAGAGATGTCTAAACTCTGGATTTGTCAATGAGCAGTTTTGCTTCTTGAGCACCAGTGATGAAACATCCTTTTCCTTCTCCAGCTAGAGAGAATACACAGTCAATATGGAAAATTATATGCCCTGTCTGCTTTTTTTGTTCATAGTGCTTCTTTAATACAATATGTTTTCTGTTTTTGAGTGAATTTTGAGAAATGACAAGAGTATTCTTAAAAAAGCTTTTTAAAAGAAAGAAAATCTCAAAAACAAGGCTTTTACTATTCTGTTTTCTCTGAAAATTGTATAGATAAATCATAACAATCTAGTGTCATATGTAAGTATGGTAGAGAGAATGATAAGCTGATCAGAAAAAAAGCATAAAAAGGAAAGGAAAGTTACATATTCTAAGAGATGAATTAAGATTTGAGTTGAAGGTAAAGAAACTATAAAGAAAAAGTGGATGTGATGTCCACTTAACAGCATCTTTCCATTTCCTGTGCTGTCATCATTTTCTTCATTCATCAAGCAACTAGCAAGTATTTACTAATTCACTGCTGTAATCTTAACACAGGAACAAATATTATGTAGACGGTGACATAACTACAAAATTTTGGTCCAAGTACATTTAAGAACAGATAAAAACTTTTGACCTTTAATCATGCAGATGAATCACTTAAGCCTACCTATCAATTAGAATGACATGTGAAAAATAGCATATTTATTCTAATCTTTATTTGTACCTTACCACTTTGTACATAAAATACCTTATGATCAACGCCCCCATCCTCTGTCTCAACATTTGTAGACAGAAGACATAGAGAAAATTTTTAATCTTTAATACATTCAATCCTTGGAAGTTTAGAGATTTTAGTATATATATATGTATATATATATTCATATATATATAGTGTCTTAAAGACTATGACATCTTTAACTATACATTATTGATTTAACAGACTTGTGGATATGCAGTGAACACCTGCCTACTCTGGCTTATAAATTTACAGAGGCTGCTTTGCATGCAATTATCCCTATATTTAAAGCTTAAAAGGGTTGTCTAAAATTTTCACATTTCTCCTAAGTACAGAGACCTCTGTTTAAATTTTGACATTGTTCTCTTCAAGGAAGGGAACTGTAGTGGATGGGGACTTTAATTATAGTTCTCAGAACAGTGGATTTCTCTTAAGTGCTAAGGTGAGTTTGGGATACTGAACTCATCAGACATCCTTCACTGCACAATGGGAAGATGTCAAAGGCATGTTGAGGTTTGCTATTTCTTTAAAGCTGTGCTCACTTACCTCATCCTTTTCTAACCCACTGACAGGAAAATTAACCATATGAACTTCGTCTCACACAGCTGGCCTCTTCATTGAGCCAGAAGAGAAATGTCACCTTTTCATTAAGTCTAGCTCTCCTTCTAATGCTTTGGCTTATTGTAAAATTGAATACTGAGGATATCTGCCTGGGAAACTTTCCTGATTGTTTTTTATTATACTAAAACTACAGTATATTCCTTTCATTATCCTTCCTTCATTCTTTTCTAATTTTATAACAATAATATAGATATTTTCCTTATAATTACAAATTAATATCTGATTCATTATTTCTTAATGTATTCATATAACTTCAAAAACTCAGTGTCATTTTATTTAATTTTTTAAAAAAATTGTTATGAGGGGAGAAGTTGAAATTCTCTCTTTTTCTAGGGGATAACAAAGATGAGAGGTTGAAGTGAAGTGGTGAAGAGATAACTGTCCAGAAAATAACAATTTGTTGACTCTTTCAATTCTTTTAATAAAAATATGAGAGGATTCCAGCCATTTAAAAAATGCTCCTGAATTTCACTTGGTATTTGATTTAAAGTGAGCCATACATATAAATTAAATTTCTAAATTTTTGTTTCCCCATGTAAGGATGGGAGAAATATGTGCACTTATATATATGTGACCAGTATGAGAAAGTCTAAAATGTACCTTGAAGCATGATGCTGTTTACATCTATACATTAGCTATATCTTTGCTTGATGGTTATTTGAAGTACAAATAGAAAAATCTAGAATTATTCCTTTCCACCTTTGGGAACAATTTTAGGAGTTACTCTGTCAGCTTTTCCCAGTGTATAAATCATTCCAACTAATTTGTAGATTTGAATTATTTTTTCATAAGTAATCTCAGTTTACATATACTAGCTATTTTGCTTTTCATTCTTGTAGAGGATGCTACTGAAGGGAGCATAAATCCATTTCAACTCAATGTTAAGAAAATGGTGTTTATTTTAACAAACACCATATAAATCCCTGAAAAGAATTTCAGTACTGCAACTGAAGAAATATGTCAACATTAAACAACATAGCATGTTTGTTTTTAAAAGGTAAGTACAATACAATGCAGAATGGTAAAGGTTTTTCTCATTAACAATGGTTAGTGGCATTCCAAGATATATGAGAAAACTAAAGCATCTGATTAAATGAGATTTTAGTTCTGTAATTCTAACACAGAATTGATTTCTCCAGTCTATTTACAAGATATAGCCAGAAAGTTACACTGATTAGAAACTTGGAAATTCTTACTCTTGTCATTTAATTAAATGTTTGAATTATAGTAATTATAGTGATCCATTCCAGATATTCTAGAAAAAATTCCAATATGTGAAATTATGTTTTTATATGCTAATATTGTTTGGTTTCACCTAAATAATTAATTCTACCATATGTCATTCATTTTCATAAGTTGCTAATGTAAACTGTTGTATAATTTTAATTTTACATGCATACACACACATACAGATACAATATATTTCTAGATAGCCACATATATTTATATTCAATATAATAAAAAAAAATACAACGTTCTGTGTGGGCCCCAAAGCTGAATATTACAATACTGGATTTTCTTTATTTTTTAAACTAATGACATTTGTACCTGAAAACTTGTAAGATTTATAATAAAATTTATCATTAAATTTATGGAAGTATTATCTTTACCAATTATGATGCTCATGCTATGCTGAATTTATTTTATCTCAGCTACAACTACCTTGGAATAAATTGATTTCCCTGTTTTTGCCTCATAAATGTTTATTTTCAGGGGATCCTTGTTTAGAAAGACTCTTCAGTGATTGTAACATAGGGATGGAAGATAGTCAAATGGTGACATTTTTCCTAATTAACAAATAAGTTTAATATTCTCAATATAGGTGAATTAATATTAGTTAATAAAGATGTGGAACTCTGTTATTTATTAATATTTTTATCAACAATATTCTCAATTCTAGGCTAAATTACCCATAAATATTTTGTATAGCTGGAAGTCCTTGAGGAAGGACACAGTTTATCTGCAAATATTTTTCATTTCTCTTCTGTTCATAGTCTTATTCTATGTGCATTCTTTTTTTTTTACTTTTTTTTGTTTATTTGTTTTTTGCTTTTGTTTTGTTTTTTTGCTGAGGCAATTGGAGTTAAGTGACTCACCCAGAGTCACACATCTAGGAAGTGTTAAGTGTCTGAAATCAGATTTGAAAACATGTCCTCCTGATTTCAGAGCTGGTGCTCTATCCACTGCACCACCTAGCTGCCCCAGTCTATGTGCATTCTAAAGTGTTCTTGAAATGACTTTATTTGGGTATTTTGCTGTCAATTATTTAACGTTATTTGCTTCTATTTCATGAGATGTTGTTTCTGATAATTGGTCATCTTTCTTCTTTATAAAATTTTGTAAGTGAATTTTTATTGTAATCTAGTCTTTTAGCTATATCTCTCCAGTTAACCAGTAAGGTATCTGCTAACTCAGGTATATATATCTAGGTTCTTCTGGTAGCCTATTTGAAATTAATTTTCATTGGTTAAATTTCTGGACAAAATAATTACAATCTGTTAATTTCATTTCTTGTCCATTTCAATATTTTAAATTTCATATTAGAAGAGATTAGAATTAAAATTGAAATAATAGATGTTTCAATTACATGTGAGTTTTCCTTCATTATTCCTTTTTGAAGAGAATGTGATGTTATCTGATATGACTATAGGACATATAGTTTAAATTAGCAAGGTTTTTAAACTTCCTGCAGGTTGACAACTGATTCAGATATAATTCCACTGCTACTCCATTATATCTAAATTATATCCTTTCATGTATTAGAAAAAGGCATGGGGTGAATGGAAGAGATTCTATTTTCAATTTACTTTGCCTCCAATAGCATAAACTTGAGCATGTCTTGCAATCTTTAAGGTAGTTAGTACCTGTAAAATAAGATGTCTCCTCTATTTACAGTATAGTGTAGAATCTCTTGGAAATCATTCCCTTCTTTGATGCTTCAAGTTACTGAACAGTCTCACCCCCAGTTTTGAAAATCACAATGGATGTTTATGTTGTTAGTGCTTTTATAGAACTCTACTTGCATAATTTCATTTCATTGTCACAAAAAACCTTACAGATATATACTATATATGTGATTGTATCCATTTTGCAGATGATGAAGATCTTCAAGATAAATTTCTTACCAGAGATAAGATGTCAAGGATGGGATGCAAACTTTCATCTCTTCTGACTCTTTCCAGACATTTTCTGATCTGGAAGCAGGACAAGTGTCTGGGCAGGTAAGGCAGGTTAGGGTAGGGTAGGGCAGAAAATTCCTCAATGTCCAGCCTGGCCAGAGTCCAGCCACTTTGTCCTTCATGAGCAGTGTGCTGGGAGTTTAGAGTCACTGGTACTCCGCAGGTCACAGCTTCCAAAATCCGAAGTATAGGAGGGAGAGGCCTATGACTAACAGAATTGGATCAACTGCTTCCTTAGTCTACACAACCAATGGGGAGAGTAACAGGACTCAGTTCAATGCTCTGAAGCCCTGGGCCTGGTGTAAGGGGGAGGCAGGCATCCCTGGGCAACTGTAGGACATGCTAATGAGCCTTCTCCCAAACACTCAAGGAGCAGATATAGAGAATACCAGGGGCTCAGGGGCCAAGGTACGGCACCATCTGCTCTCAGAAAGTCTGATGTTAAATAGAGCCATCAGTTGCTACCAGACCAGGGGCCTCCACAACTGTTCTCATTAAAGTTGGTGCTTGTGGAAGGGAGTCTAGAACACAGCAGTTTCCAGATTGGCTAGAAACTTCTAGGAAATGAAAGTCAAATATATATAAAAAAAAGCTAGTTCCAAAGACATATGCCCCTGGGCCTTCTGAGCCTTCCCAGGGAGAAGGTCCTGGAGCATCTGAACTGGTGTGATGTGGGTGAGGTGTCTGGGGGAGGAGAATTCCCAGGGCCTTGAGGGAGGAACCAATGCTGTAGACAAGGTGTGGGTAAAGGCATAAGTATCATGTGAATTCAACAAAGAGGAAGAGATGGCCTGCTCATCATTCTGTGGCCAATGTGGAGACTTACTTCAGATACCTGAGGTCTGCTACCTGTGGCAGGCCCCCTCCACCCATTGGCACTTGACCACTAGTCATGGCTGGCCTAAAGACCACCAGCCCTAATGGCCTCAGGAAAGAATGAGGGGGCTCTGATCTCACTGCCACAATGGGGACTAGGAAGATACTGCCACAGACTTTGGGATCTGGCTTTTTGGGTGCATGGTTTAGTTGGCCAGAGGGAAGGAAGGTAGCAGGGTCTCTTCTGAGCTTAATGGAGATAGGGTTGGGGCACATACAGGGGAGAAAAGGAGCAAGAAAAATACTGCCTCTAACTTCATAGGTTAAAAAATATTTATAGTTCTTGAACACAAAATTCCAACAATGACAAGTGTTGTCCCTGTTTCCATACCTTGCTTGGAGTATTTTTTTAATATATATTTTTTTTTCCTTTAGGAGAGCTGCAGAAACCCATCTGTTAGGTCTTTATGAAACAGACTCAGAAAGGGAGCCCTGAAAATGGTTACTGTTCCTCTCCCCCCCAAATAAAAACTTCTGCTTGTCCTAGGACCACTGGGGGTAAGAGTGGAGCAACACCCCCTGCAGGTGAGGGCAGAGGCCACTATTACTCAGGCCTCTTTTTGGAGGGAGATATCAGATGTGGGGGTAGGTCAGCAGGAAGCTCATGCCCTTCTAACTTGACCTTGATCAAGAGTTTGATCAAGACAAACTCTCAGTCGTCCAGAAACCTCTCTTTGTCCTTGTTCAACACCACCTGGATCTTATCTCCATGGTTCTTCAAGGCCTTGATCACCCCAGAAAAGTCATCTGAGATGTCCAGTTTGTGGGCGTCAAAGAACAGGATGATGTGGTCCACTTGCTCAACAAATCACTTGATTTGCAAAGTCATAACCTCTGCTGATCCACTGTTTTTCTCCAAATAGGATTCCTGGCATGTCAATGATGCTGTTGCTCTCCAGGACGAGGTTAGGCGGCTGGGCACACCTGAACCGATTAAGGAAGGTGTCACCTAAGGCACTGGACTTGTGGAAGGAAGGGCCAACAGGGGCCTATGAGTGGCACATTGCCCGGCACCATGCCCTTGGTCGTGCAGTGCAACACGGCTATGAAGGAGTCAGTGGTGGGCTCGGTTGCATGCCAGGGAAACCTTGCTCGATGAGGACAGATGGAGATAGTATTGATGTATTGGCCTAGAAGCAGCAGGGTGGGCTTGATGAAGTCAGCATCCTCAAGCGCAGGCGATTTTAAGTCATGGAAGCGAAGTGTTCTTCCAAGGCCAGAAGCATCTGCGTGAACAGTTGTCCCAGCTCCTCCGCCACCTTCTGGAAGAGCTTTGGCTCCTTCTTGTGGTGCACATCTTTGTTCACCCAGCTGAACATAGTGAGGAGGATGGGGGCTGATAATGCACAAGGAAGTGGGCCCATGAAGCCGGACAGCAGCAGCAGCCGCACGAATCCAGCTCCAGTCCCTACTGCACTGCCTCAGCAGCCGCAGGTGCACACCAACACAAAACAATCCAGCCACTGAATCTTACATTTTGCATTTTAAAAAGCCCCACTCATCAATTCTGATTATTATCCCCATTTTATATTTGAGTAAACTGAGTCTTAGGAATTTTTTCTTTTTAGGTTTCTTGCTCAGGTTGAAGCAGGTAATAAGTATCAGGAGCTGGCTTCAAACCCTACAATACTGCACAACACAATGGAGATATTAGTAATTTTCTATTTAGGGAAAAAAAAACTTTTATAAACTGAATTCAACAAACAAAATATTACAATGTTTCATCATAATTATATTTCACAATTTATTTTGCCATTCCCAAATTGAAGAGCATCCTTTCACTTTCCAAATTTTTGGCTACTTAGAAAAGAACTCACACACACACACACACACACACACACACACACACAAAAAAAAAAAAAAACTAAAACACATACATTACTTATAGTCCTTTTCCTTGTTTTGTTATCTCTTTTGGAATATAAACCTAATAATGGTATTTCTAGGTCAAAGATTTTGCATTATTTTATGGCCCTTTGGGTATAATTCCAAATTACTCTCCAGAGTCATTGAATCAAGTCACACTCTACCATAAGTCCATTAACGTCTCAATTTCCCCATATCACCTCCAACATTTACCATTTTCCTTTGATGCCCTATTAACCATTCTAATGGGTATATAATAGTACTTTATAATTGTTTTTATTTGCATTTCTCTGATCAATGGTGAGATGTAGCATTTTTAAAATAATGGCTACAAACAATTATGATTACTTCATCTGAACATTTGCTTATCTTGTGTTCATCTATCAATTCAAGATATAAGGAGAAGTGCATTGTGTTGCCTTTCTTTGATTCTTTTTTTTCTTGTAGATAGGATTTTTCTTGCATAACTTCTCAAGCATTTCAACATTATTAACATGTAGTGGACTTCCTACCATCTAGGGGAGAGGAGGGGATTGGGGGTAAAATTTGTAATGGAAAGCTTTGTAAAGATCAATGATGGGGAACTACCAATACATATGTTATACAAATAAAAAGCTTTAATAAAAAAACGATATAAGGAGCAGGATGCTCACAGAAACACTAGAAAGACCTCACTGAGATTATGCAAAGTGAAATGGTCTGAGAATGAAGTTACAACAATATTGTAAAATGATCATCTTTGAATGACATAACTATCCTCAACAAAACAATGGTCCAAGACAACTTTAAATGATTTATTATAAATGCTATCTACACCCAGAGAAATAATTTGTAGTATCTGAATTCATATTGAAGCTTACTTAAAAAAAATAAATGTTGGAAATTGTTTTACATGTAACTGGGGAAAAATAAAATAATCAATCAATCAATCAATCAAAAGTAAATAGACATTGAAACAATTATTGGTATGGAAAAACACTTCAGGCTTGTCTTTAATTGGAGCTTTGGAGACTTTGTCTTATCATAATATTGTGCAATAATGATCTATCTTAACTTAATTCTAATGTTGTACTTGGAGTCTTTTTTGGATTTTAATTAGATTGTGAATAAAATTTTGAATAGACTCCATTTCTCTGTTTCAACTACATAAACAATGCTTAAAAACACTGAGAAGCTTAATCTTGCTTTGGAATTGTACACAGGAGAGTAAAAAGAAAATTGTTTGATGCTCAGGTTCATTTGCTTCCAAAATCAATTAAGTTGAGTTCTGGCATGTGTAACACTAAACTTTGCAAAACTATTTTTTTAACTAATACACTGAGAGATTATTTTTCCCTGAAATACAGTGAAACCTATATCATACAAAGGCAGTAAGAAACAGTTAAATTCACCATATAAATAATAATTTAAGTACATGGGCATTTTCTATCCAGAAAGTTGTGACCCCATTTATGCATTAATTCAGTCTACTTTTAAGCCTTGCCTTGATTTTTCTGGAAGGACAGCATATTATTTCATTCTATGAAATAAGTATTCAAAGGACACTAAGTGGATAACCTGCAATTGATAAAAGCATTATCCAATCTTTATAAAACATGCTTATGAGTGGAAGAACTCTTCATATAAAGCAAAACACTAAAATCAATATTGCACACACAGATCAAAACTTTTTAAGTTGTCCATCATTCTATGTGGGTAAATATAACATAATAGCATTAAGTTGATAGCCAATATCAAAACAGACAGAAGTGTGGTCTTTCCTCATTCATAAAAAAGATATAGTTTATACTCATGGCAAATTATTGCTTATAGGGGCTTCTTGTATTCATCATCATTCTAAATAATGATCAGCATGTATGATAGTCTCACAATTATCTTCATTGTTATTTTCTTGATTGTGCTTCCATTCATTAAATATTTGTATCTAATAACTTATGAAATTCTTAAAAACATCAGAAAGAGGAAACAATGTTGTCTTGCACAAATGAACTTTTTTTTCCCATGTAATTTTGTAAATTATTTTAGTTAACATTTGAATACTTGCTGTCTTCTAGACAATGTGTCATGCACAATGGATAGAAATACAAAAGAAAGTGTTTCCTGCCTTCACAGAGTTTATATTCTTGCGGTGGGAAACAAACATATTTAGAAAAAATCAATAGAAGATGTTAATAAATGGATAGATTTATAGATAAATATAGATATGTAGTAGATATGAAGTCTCTATATGACTAAATGTTGAGATTATATATGTAGTATAACCTTCCATCCCCCCAAAATAGAATAATCGGTCTTTCAAGTCAGGCTTTATGCTTTGCATTACTGAATCGTGCAGAAGTGTAGCATGAGTATAGTATAGAATATGGAATCAGGAAAAGATGAGTTCAAATTCATCCTCAGAACTTCATTAGTTGTATGATTCTAGGTAAGTAACTTAACCTTGTTTGCCTCAGTTTCTTCTTTTGTAAAATGAGCTGGAGAGAGATTTGGAAAACACATGCAGTATCTTTGCTAAGAAAACCAGAAAAAGGGGTCACAAAGAATTGGACATGACTAAAAATGACTAAAAAGCAAAAAAAAAAATTAGTCAATAATGCTTTTTTTTCATTCATTTAATCAAAATGAAAAAAAAAGAAAAATAAAGTTTTCATGGAAGAAGACATTAGCCCCTAAGTGTATAGGGAGAGTAGCAGGAATGACTTCCTTTATAAGTTGGAACTTGTAATGAGTTTTTAAGGAAATTTGGAATCCTGTAGGGCAGATGGGAGGATGGAATGTATCCTAGGGAGGGGAGCAGTGAACTAGCATGAACAAGTTCACGAAGACAAGATACCAAATGGCAAGAATAAGGAAGGGGAAATTATCCAGTTTGTCTGGAATATAGAATATATGAAGGAGAATTGTATGCATTCAAATTATTAAAATAATCTGGAAACATATTGGTAGGGATTTAGAAAGCATTTTACATAGGAAAAAGCAGACTAAGAAGCAAATTTTCTCAAGTCCCCAGGAACTCAATGGCAGTCCTGGATTTAATCTCAATTATTTTGATTCCAATATTATGTTGTTAGCACTGCAAAATGAGTTCTGGCTGATCCAGGTAAAAATCATAATAGCATTGCACTTTTTATTAACATTTATTCATTAGTTCATTTATTTAATACTATTCATTATTTATTTATTTTGTTGATCTTGAATGACAAAAGAACTATTCACTTATTCCCCAAAATGTTTTTTTCATATAACTTAATATGTTTTCCTTCCATTTTGAGTTTTATTTTTTAAATATAAAATTGTTGATCTATTTTTTTGAAAAATACTATTTATTTCATAAGAGAGAGAGATCTGGTTAATTGAGTGAGAATAAACATATTTTTCATCTTTTCTGTATATATGTGTGTGCTTTCTTTTTCTTTTTCTTTTTTTTATTAAAGCTTTTTATTTGCATAACATATGCATGGGTAGTTCCTCAGCATTTATCTTTACAAAGCTTTCCATTACAAATTTTACCCCCAGTCCCCTCCCCTCCACTAGATGACAGGAAGTCCACTACATGTTAATAATGATAAAATACTTGACAATTTGTTTTGCAAGAAAAATCTTACCTACAACAAAAAAAAAAATCAGAGAAAGGAAACACAATGCAAGCAAACATCATTAGAAAGCATGAAAATGTTATGTTGTGGTCCACATTTCATATCCCTCTCTCTGGGTGTATATGGTTTTTTTCACTGAACAATTGGAGCTGCTTTGAGACATTCCTTTGTTGCATAGAGCCATGTCCATCATAATTGATCATCGTAAAGTATTGTTGATGCCATGTATAATGATCTCCTGGTTCTGCTCGTTTCACTCAGCATCAGTTCATGCAAGTCTCTTCAGGACTCTCTGAAATCGTACTGCTGGTCGTTTCTTACAAAGCAATAATATTCCATAACATTCATATACCATAATTTATTCAGCCACTCTCCAATTGATGGGCATCCATTAAGTTTCCAGTTTCTAACCACTACACAAAGGGCTGCCACAAACATTCTTGCACATGTGGGTCCCTTTCCCTCCTCTAAGATCTCTTTGGGATATAAGTCCAATAGAAACACTGCTGTGTCAAGGGTATGCACAGCTTGATAACTTTTTGAGCATAACTCCAAATTGCTCTCCAGAATGGTTGGATCCGTTCACAGTTTCACTAGCAATGTATTAGTGTCCCAGCTTTCCCACATCCCCTCCAGCATTCATCGTTATATTTTCCTGTCATTTTAGCCAATCTGACAGGTGTGTAGTGGTACGTCAGAGTTATCTTAATTTGCATTTCTCTGATCAATAATTATTTGGAGCAACTTTTCATATGACTAGAAATGGTTTTAATTTCATCATCTGAAAATTGTCTGTTCATATCCCTTGACCCATATTATAAATATGAGACAATTCTCTATATATTTTAGAAATGAGGCCTTTATCAGAACCCTTAAATGTAAAGATGATTTCCCAATTTGATGCTTCTCTCCTAATCTTGTCTGCATTAGTTTTGTTTGTACAGAAACTTTTTAACTTAATATAATCAAAGTTATCTATCTGGTGTTCAATTAAGAGTTCCAGATATTTTCTGGACATAAATTTATTGCATCTCCACAGGTCTGAGAGGTAAACTATACTACATTCCTCTAATTTGCTTACAATATCACTCTTTATATCTAGATCATAAACCCATTTTGATCTTACCTTGGTATGTGGTGTTAGGTGTTGGTCAAGTCCTAATTTCTTCCACACTAGTTTCCAATTTTCCCAGCAGTTTTTGCTGAATAGTGAGTACTTATCCCAAAAGCTGGGGTCTTTGGTTTTCTCAAACACCAAATTGCTAAAGTTATTGCCTAGATTGTCCTGATATTCTATCCTATGCCACTGATTGACTGCTCTATTTCTTAGCTCTATTTCTTCTTTCAAATGGTTTTGAGGACCGCTGCTTTATAATATAGTTCTACATCTGGTACAGCAAGGCCACCTTCATCTGCTATTTTTTTTTTCATTAATCCCCTTGAAATCCTTGACTTTCTATTTTCCAAATGAACTTTGCTACTATTTTTCTAGATCTGTAAAATAATTTCTTGGGAGTTTGATTGGTATGGCACTAAATAAGTAGATTACTTTGGGTAGTATTGTCATATTTATTATATTCACTCAGCCTACCCATGAGCACTTAATGTTTTTCCAACAGACTAGGTATGATTTTATTTGTTTGGAAAGTGTTTTGTAGTTTATTACGTATAGATTCTGACTTTTCCTTGACAGATAGATTCCCAAATATTTTATCCTATCATCCGTTATTTGGAATGGAATTTCTTTTTGTATCTCTTGCTGCTGAACTTTTTTGGTAGTATATAAAAATGTTGATGATTTATGTGGATTTATTTTGAATCCTACAACTTTGCTAAAGTTGTGAATTGTTTCTAGTAGTTTTTTAGTTGAGTCTCTAGGGTTCTCTAAGTATACCATCATGTCATCTGCAAAGAGTGATAATTTGGTTTCTTCATTACCTACTCTAATTCCTTTTATCACTTTTTCTTCTCTTATTGCCAAAGCTAACATTTCTAATGTAATATTAAATAGTAATGGTGACAGTGGGCAGCCTTGTTTCACTCCTGATCTTATTGGGAATTGTTCTAGTTTGTCTGCATTACACACAATGCTTGCTGATGGTTTTAAATAGATGCTACTGATCATTTTAAGGAAAAGCCCATTTATTCCTATACTCTCTAGTGTTTTTAATAGGAATGGGTGTTGGATTTTATCAAATGCTTTTTCTGAATCTATTGAGAAAATCATATGTTTTTTGTTAGTTGGGTTATTAATATAATTAATTATGCTGATAGTTTTCCTAATATTGAACCAGCCCTGATTTCCTGGAATAAATCCTACTTGGTCATAATGTACTATCCTGGGGATAACTTTCTGTAATCTCATTGCTATTATCTTATTTAAGATTTTTGCATCAATATTCATTAGGGAAATTGGTCTAGAGTTTTCTTTCTCTGTTTTCACCCTACCTGGTTTAGCTATCAGCACCATATCAGTATCATAGAAGGAATTTGGTAGTATACCTTCTGTCCCTATTTTTTCAAATAGTTTGTATATTATTGGAATTAATTGTTCTTTGAATGGTTGGTAGAATTCACATGTATATCCATATGGCCCTCGTGATTTTTTCTTAGGGAGCTTGTTAATAGCTTGTTCTATTTCTTTTTTCTAATATGGGGCTATTTAAGTAATTTATTTCCTCTTCTGTTAAACTAGGCAATGTAAATTTTTGTAGATAATTCCTCCATTTCATTTAGATTATAAAACTTACTGGCATAAAGTTGGGCAAAGTAACTCCTAATTATTATTTTAATTTCCTCTTCATTGGAGGAAAGTTCTCTCATCATTCTTGAGACTAACAATTTAATTTTCCTCTTTCCTTTTTCTTATCAAATTAAATAAAGGCTTATCTATTTTTTTGGTTTATTCTTAAAACCAACTCTTAGTTTTATTTATTAATCAATAATTTTTTATTTTCAATTTTATTGATCTCCCCTTTTGTTTTTAGAATTTCCAATTTGGTATTTAATTGAGGGTTTTTAATTTGTTCTTTTTCTAGTTTTTTTTTTTTTAATAAGAAGCCTAATTCATTGATCTTTTTTTCTCTATTTTATGCAAGTAAGCATCCAGACATATAAAATTATCCTTTATCACTGCTTTGGCCGTATTCCCCAAATTTTGGTATGTTGTCTCATTATTGTCATTCTCCTGTATGAT
>JAJPUD010011844.1:0-35306 GCA_023553655.1 Myrmecobius fasciatus
TGGTTTTTAATCCAGTGTGCTATCTGCTTCTGCTTTAAGGGAGAGTTCATTCCATTCACATTCACAGTTAAAATAACTAATTCTGTATTTCCTGCCATCTTATTTACCCTAGCTTATGCTTTTCACTTTCTTATCCCCTTTCCCTCCTCCCTACTATTTTGCTTTTGATAACCACTTCCCTCAAACAATCCTTCCCTTTTAGAGCCCCACCCCTTTTCTTCCCCCTTTCCCTCCTGTTTCCTTATAAGTAGGTCTATTATTCCCTCAGAGCCAAATCTGATGAGATGGAGATTAACCCAATTCTCATTCCCCTCCCTTTTTTTCCCCTCAATCATTATAGGTTTTCTTTGCCTCTACATCTGATGTAATTTCCCTCATTTTACTTCCTTTTCCTCTTCTTCCAGTGTTATCCCATTTCTACCTGTAATTTCTTTTTCAGTTTATTATATCATAATAATCATAAAATCACAATAATATCATAATAACCATAAAATCACAATAATTATATAATAATCATAATGTAATAATAGATTCATAAAATCAACCCTCATTCTATAAGTTTCTGTAACATATAGTTCTCAAGAATTTTTTTCTTTTTTTCCTTGTTACCTTTTTATGTTTCTCTTCTGTTCTGTGTTTATAGATCAAATTTTTTGTTCAGTTCTTTTCTTTTCAGTAGAAATAGGTGAAATTCTCCTATATCATTGAATGACCATCTTCTTCCCTGGAAGATAATGCTCATTCTAGCTGGGTAACTTATTCTTGGCTGTAATCCAAGTTCCTTTGCCTTTTGAAATATCTGATTCAAGGCCCTTCGTTCCTTCAAAGTAGAAGCTGCTAGGTGTTGTGTGATCCCAATCGTGGCTCCTCAATATTTAAATTGTTTCTTTCTGGCTTCTTGTAATATCTTTTCCTTGGTATGATAGTTGTGGAATTTAGCCACAATATTTCTGGGGGACTTAATTTTTGCGTTTCTTTCAGGAGGTGATCGGTGGATCGTTTCAATAAATATTTTGCCTTCTGGGTCTAAAATATCAGGGCAGTTTTTTTTTTTTTTATGATGTCCTGTAAGAGAGTGTCTAGGTTCTTTTTTTCATCATGGCTTTCAGGAAGCCCTATAATTCTTAGATTGTCTCTCCTAGATCTATTTTCCAGGTCAGTTGTTTTTCCTAGGAGATATTTCATGTTTTTCTCTATCTTTTCATTTTTTTTGTTTTTGTTTGACTGATTCTTGAAGTTTTTGTGAGTTATTCATTTCCAAATGTTCGATTCTAATTTTTAATGTCTTATTGTCTTCAGTTACTGTTTTTAGTTCCTTTTGCCATTGACCAATTACATTTTTTTTCATTGAATTCTTTTTCCATTTTTTCTATTTTGTTTTGCAGTGATCTCATTTCGTTTCCCCATGTTTCTTCTAACTCTCTTTTAAGATTCTTTATGCAATCTTCAAAGAAAGGCTTGTGACATGGAGACCAATTTATGTGTCTCTTTGGGGCTTTTTCTTGAGTTGCTTTACCTTTAGGGGCCTCAGGATTTGAGGTCTGTTCTTCCCTTTCTCCATAAAAGTTGTCTATGGTGAGAGCTCTTTTTGGTTTTTTATTCATTTTTTTAGAGGTATGAGGTCTGTTTAGGGCAAAGGTGGGACAGTTGCTTTAATTTGCCCTGGGGCAGTTCTGCTGATTGAGTTATTTCAGGTACTGGGCAGTTCTGCTGATTGAATTATTTCAGATGCTGGGCAGTTCTGCTTTAGTTCATCCTGGGCCAGTTCTGCTGATTGAATTATTTCAGGTGCTGATCAGTCCTGCTGATTGATTAATAACCCTAGGGTGCTGTGTAATGGCAGCTAGGTCGGATGCTCATCAGGAGTTCAGTGGTTCACAATCTACCCCCCACAAAAGGCAGTCCCTCCAAACCACCTGCCCACAATCACGGCAGATTAGCCCAAAAGGCCCACAGAAGACTCCCAGGTGTGTGAAAAGCACAACGCTACCACTCCTGTTCTGACTCCTGTTCCAGCTCCCTTCTCCAGCTCCCTGCCCTGGTCTCCCTGTGGTGCACTCTGGGTTCAGCAGACCACCCCCCTGACCAATTAAAACAGACCTGTTTGAAGTTCTTCCAGAGTATCTTCTTCTAGAAATGTGTTGTCCTCCAGATATTGTGGATTTTTTTGCTTCAAAATTAGTCTAGAGGCTTCATACGTTGATGGTTTGAGGGAAGGTTAGAGGAGGTTACAGAGACAAGTGTCTGATATCTGCCATCTTGGCTCAACCCCTGGAAGTCACAATGGCCATTCTTTTTGATAAAAGTTAGATTTATTTAGGGAAGAAGTCACAGACAAAATGAAGTGATGCATTAGACACTGGGAATGTTAAATATGAAATAAAGGTGGGAGAACATATGAAAGACACATTCCTTAGTGGAACTCACAATATTCCAGTGGAAAGAAAATACTCCATTAGATTGGGCATGTCTTTAGCTGGCAGGCTAAATCCTGAAAGGGACTTAACACACATAGTGCTAAAATGAGAATTTCTGAATGGACATGGAAAGGAGAGACTGCTTGAAACCTTTACAAAAGGGGTAGACCTCAGGGATTTGACATAACATGGATTGTTGACTGGATGACTTTCCCAGAGGTTGGGATCATGGAGCTAAACTGAATCTCTCTCAGAACCTTCTCCCAGCCTACCTTAGTGATTAATTGTTTATCAATTCCTCTGCTAATCATACTTAACATTGAAAACCTCTTCATAGGGGAATAGGAAAATAGGCATAGAAAAGTGAGAACTTTATAAGTCAGTATTAGAAATTTGGCAGTCATTTATTAAATAAACATTTATAAGCTTATATTTTTAAATAGTGAATATATGTTGATAATCATGTTTAAAATGACTAGTTTTAAAATAATATTTTTTGTTCTTGAAGAAAATTAGTGACATCATAAGTATGATTTCTTCACTTATGTGTGAATTGAATATGGGCAAGGCAGATCTATAGCATTGTTTTCTCCTCGAGAGTCATCAGTGACCAGTGCCAAGAAAAAAGTCAAGATAACTGCCCAGTAGGCAATTGGTGACATTGTTTTTTCTAACGTCTTTTTAAGGCTTTTTCTGAGTTACACCTTTCCATGACTAAAGGCTAGGGTAAAACTGAGACAAAAGATAGTCCAATTTACAGTCTCAAAGAGATGCCAGAGAGATATAGGCACTTTTAAATCCTGAGTGTAAATGGGAAACTTTTGTTATTTACATTCATTCTAATCTATGAAAATCTAAACAATGGTCCAGAGAATTGAGCTTGGGGCTATTATAGATCATTCTGTGAAACTTCTGTAGCTTCATTACAAACACAAAAACTTTTTAAACGTCCATTTTGTTCAAGTACTTTTATTTTTTTTATTAAAACTTTTTTTTTGCAAAACATATGCATGGATAATTTTTCAACATTGCCCCCTGAAAAGCCTTGTGTCACAAATTTTTCTCTCCTTCCCTCCACCTCCTCCCCAGTCTAATACATGTTAATTATGTTAAAATATATGACAAATCAAATGTATGTATATAATTTATACAGTTATCTTGCTGTACAAGAAAAATCAGATGTACAAGAAAAACAAACCTGAGAAGGAAAACAAAATGCAAACAAATATCAATAGAAAGTGTAAACATGCTATGTTGTGGCCCACACTCGGATCCCACAGACCTCTCCCTTGGTGTATATGGCTTTCTTCATCACTAAACAATTGGAAGTGTTTCGAAACATCTCATTGTTGAAGAGAACCATGTCTATCAGAATTGATCATCATATACTCTTTTTGTTGCTGCTCATTTCACTTAGCAACAGTTCATGCAAGTCTCTCCAGGCATCTCTGAAGTCATCCTGCTGATTGTTTCTCAGAGAACAATAATTATTCCATAACAATCATATACCATAATTTGTTCAGCCATTCTCCAATTGATGGGCATCCATTCAGTTTCCAGTTTCTAGCCACTACAAAAAGGGCTGCCAGAAACATTCTTGCACATGTGGGGCCCTTTCCTTCATTTAAGATCTCTTTGGATTATAAGCCCAATAGAAACACTGCTGGGTCAAAGGGTATGCACAGTTTGATAACTTTTTGAGCATAGCTCCAAATTACTCTCCAGAATGGCTGGATCCGTTCATAGTTCCACCAACAATGCATTAGTGTCCCAGTTTTCCCACATCCCCTCCAACATTCCTCATAATCTTTTCCTGTCATTTTAGCCAATCAGAGGTGAGTAGTGGTATCTCAGAGTTGTCTTAATTTGCTTTTCTCTGATCAATAGTGATTTGGAGCACCTTTTCATGTGACTAGAGATAGTTTTAATTTCTTCATCTGAAAATTGTCTGTTCATATTCTTTGAACATTTATTGATTGGAGACTGGCTTGAATTCTTATAAATTTGAGTCAATTCTCTATATACTATAAAAATGAGGCCTTTATCAGAACCCTTAAATGTAAAGATGATTTCCCAATTTATTGCTTGTCTCTTAATCTTGTCTGCATTCATTTTATTTGTATAAAAACTTTTTAACTTAATATAATCAAAAATATCTATCTGGTGTTCAATTAAGAGTTCCAGATCTTCTTTGGACCCAAATTCCTTCCTTCTCCACAGATTGGAGAAGTAAATTATGCTATGTTCCTCTAATTTGTTTATAATATCACTCTTTATGTCTAAATCATGAACCCATTTAGATCTTATCTTGGTATGTGATGTTAGGTGTGGGTCAATACCTAGATTCTGTCATACTAGTTTCTAATTTTCCCAGCAGTTTTTGTCAAATAGTGAGTTCTTATCCCAAAAGCAGGGGTTTTGGGGTTGTCAAACACTAGATTGATATAGTTGTTGCCTATTTTGTCCTGTGATCCTTTCCTCTTCCACTGATCTAATACCAGTACCAAATGGTTTTGATAACCACTGCTTTATAGTATAGTTTTAGATTTTGCACTGCTAGGCCACCTTCACAGCATTTTTTTTTTCCATGATCCCCTTGAAATTCTTGATCTTTTGTGCTTCCAGATGAACTTTGTCATTATTTTTTTCTATATCTGCAAAATAATTCCTTGGAAGTTTGTTTGAATACATTAGTTTAATCATTAATTAAATAAGTACATTAGTTTAGATAATATTGTCATTTTTATTACATTTGCTTAGCCTACCCTCCATGAGCACTTGATATTTTTCCAGCTGATTAGCTCTGACTTTGTGTGGAAAGTGTTTTGTAGTTTTATTCATGTAGTTCCTGACATTCCCATGGCAGATAGATTCACAAATATTTTATACTATTGGCAATTATTTTGACTCGAAATTCTTTTTGCATCTCTTGTTGCTGGACTTTGTTGGTAATATATATATATATATGCATATATATATACATGATTTATATTTATCATTTATATTTATATATATTTATATATAAATGCTGGTGATTTATGTGGATTTATTTTGTAGCCTGCAACTTTGCTAAAGTTCTGAATTGTTTTTAGTAGATTTTTAGTTGAGTCTTTAGGGTTCTTGAAGTATACCATCATATCATCTGCAAAGAGTGATAATTTGGTTTCCTCATGACCTATTCTAATTCCTTCAATCTCTTTTTCTTCTCTTATTGCCAAAGTTAATTTTTTTTTTTGCTAAGGCAATTGAGGCTAAGTGACTTGCCCAGGGTCATACAGCTAGGGAATGTTAAGTGTCTGAAACCAGATTTGAACTCAGATCCTCCTGACTTCAGGGCTGGTGCTCGATCCACTGCACCACCTAGCTGCCCCAAAGCTAGCATTTCTAATACAGTATTGAATGGTAATGATGATAATGGGCAGCCTTGTTTCACTCCTAATTTTATTGGGAATAGTTCTAGTTTGTCCCCATTACATATGATGCTTGCTGATGATTTTAAATGGATGCTACTGATCATTTTAAGGAAAAATCCATTTATTCCTATACTCTATACTGTTTTTAATAGGAATGGGTATTGGATTTTTATCTAATGCTTTTTCTGCATCTATTGGCATAATCATATGATTTTTGTTAGTTTAATTATTAATATGGCTGATTATACTGATAGTTTGCCTAATATTGAACTAGCCTGGTATAAAATCCTACATGGTCCTACATAGTATATTAACCTGGGGATGACTTTCTGTAACCTTAAGGCTAATATTTTATTTAAGATTTTTGCATCAATATTCATTATGGAAATCAATCTATTCTTTCCCTGTTTTCACCCTAATTGGTTTTGCTATCAGCACCATCCATATCTGTGTCATAAAAGGAATTTGGTAGAACTCCTTTTCTCTATTTTTTCAAATAGTTTATATAGTATTGAAAATAGTTGTTCTTTGAATGTTTGGTAGAATTCACATGTAAATCCATCTGGCCCTGGAGATTTTTTCTTAGAGATTTGATTAATAGCTTGTTCTATTTATTTTTCTAAAGTTGGGGCTATTTAAATAATTTATTTCATCTTCTGTTAACCTGGGCAATCTATATTTTTGTAGATATTTCTCCATTTCATTTAGATTACCAAATTTATTGGTATAATGCTGGGCAAAGTAACTCCTACTTTTTGCTCTAATTTCCTCTTCATTGTTGGAAAGCTCTCCCTTTTCATGTTTGAGACTAACAATTTTATTTTCTTCTTTCCTTTTTCTAATTAAAGTAATGAAAGGTTTATTTATTTTGTGTTTTTTCATAAAATCAACTTTTAGTTTTATTTATTAATTCAATAGTTTTCTTATTTTCAATTTTATTACTCTCCCATTTTATTTTTAGAATTTGAAATTTAAGATTTAATTGAGGGTTTTTAATTTGTTGTTTTTCTAGTCTTTTTATTTGTATGACCAATTTATTTATCTTCTCTTTCTTTATTTTATGCAAGTAAGCATCTAGAGCTATAACATTTCCCTTTATAACCATTTTGGCTATATCCCACAAATTTTGGTATGTTGTGTCATTATTGTCATTCTTCTAGATGAAATTATTGATTTGCGCTTTCACCCATTCATTCTTTAGAATTAGATTTTTTAATTTCCTAGTAACTTTTGGTCTATTTTCTCCTGGCCTTATATTATATGTGATTTTTATTGCATCATGACCTGGAAAAAATGCATTTATTATTTCTGCCTTTCTACATTTGATTTTAAGATTTTTATTGCCTAATACATGCTCAGCAATCCATGAAGTGCTGAGAAAAAAGTTAACTTCTTTCTGTCTCCATTCAATTTTCTCCAAAGATCTATCATACCTAACTTTTCTAACATTTTGTTTACCTCCTTAATTTCTTTATTATTTATTTTGTGTTTCAATTTATCTAGTTTTGAGAGAGCAAGGTTGAGATCCCCTACTAATATTGTTTTGCTGTCTATTTCTTCTTGCATCTCTCTCAACATCTCTTCTAGGAATTTGGATGCCATACCATTTGGTGCATATATGTTTAGTATTGATGTTGCTTCATTATCTATGGATACGCTTTAGTAAAATATAGTTTCCTTCTTTGTCTCTTTTAATTAGATCTATCTTTACTTTTACTTGATCTGAGATCAAGATTGCTGCCCCTGTTTTTGTTGTTGTTGTTGTTGTTGCTGTTCACCTGAAGCATTATAAATTCTGTTCCAGCCCTTTACCTTAACTCTGTATGTATCACTATGCTTTAGATGTGTTTCTTCTAAACAACATATTGTAGAATTCTGGCTTTTAATCCAGTGTCCTATCCACTTCTATTTTATGGGAGAGTTCATCCCTTTCATATTCACAGTTAAAATAACTAATTCTGTATTTCCTGCCATCTTATTTATCCAGATTTATGGTTTTATCTTCCCTTTCCCCCTTCCCTCCTCCATAGTATTTTGCTTTTATGATGACCTCCCTCAAACAGTCCTCCCCCTTTAGATCCCTTCCCATTTTTACCCCTTTCCCCTAATTCTGATATTTTCTCTTCTATTAGTCTGTCCCTTTCTTTTCCCCCTTTCCCTCCCATTTCCCTATAAAGTGGGACAAATTTCTCTGTGAAAACAAATATGTCTGATATTCTCTCTGAGAGCCAAATCTGATGAGATTAAGATTCACACAATGCTCATTCCCCTCTCTTTTTTTCCTTCAATTATAACAGGTTTTCTTTGCCTCTTTTTGAGATGTCATTTCCCTTATTTTGCCTCCTTTTTCCTCTTTTTACTGTTTGATGCTCTTTCTACCTGTAGTTTCTTTTTCATATTATTAAAATAAAATCAAATTACCCCTGTATTCTTTAAGTATCCCCATAATAGAAATATGTTTCTCAAGAGTTCTTCCCTTTTTACCTTTTTATGCTTCTCTTGAGTTCTGTTTTTGGAGGTCAATTTTTTTTTTTCATATCGGGTCTTTTTATTAGAAATAGATGGACTTAGCTTATATCATTAAATGTTCATCTTCTCCCCTGCAAGATAATATTCATTTTATCTGGATAGCTTATTCTTGGCTGTAATCCAAAATCCTTTGCCTTTCAGAATATCAGATTTCAGGCCCTTAGATCATTAAGGTGGAAACTGATATATTTTGGGTGATCCTAATTCTAACTCCTTGGTATTTGAATTGTTTCTTTCTGGCTGCTTGCAGTATCTTTTCCTTGGTGGGATAGTTCTGAAATTTAGCCTCAATATTCCATGGGGATTTAATTTTGGGTTCTCTTCCAGGAGATGATTAGTGAATTCTTTTGATGGCTATTTTACCTTTCGATTTTAAAACATCAGAACAGTTTTCTTTTATTTCTATAATGTCTAGATTCTTTTATTCATCATGGCTTTTGTAAATCCAATAATCCTTAAATTTTCTTTCCTAGATCTATTTTCCAGGTCAGTTGTTTTTCGTAGGAGGTATATCATATTTTCCTCTATTTTTTTTCATTTTTTTACTGATTCTTGAAGTCTTATTGATTCATTCACTTTCATTTCTTCAATTCTAATTTTTAGTGTATTATTTTCTTCAGTCACCTTTTGTAGCTCCTTTTCTAATTGGCCAATTGAAATTTTTTTTTTGTTCCTTGCACTCTTTTTCTTTTTCTCAAATTTTGTTTTTCAGTGAATTGGTGTCTTTTTCATATCTCTTTTGTAGTGCATTATATCCTTTTTCCATTCCCTGTTGCAAAGATTTCATTTCATTTCTCAATTTTTATTCTACCTCTCTTTGTTGAGAGCCTTTATGTAGTCTTCCAGGAAAGCCTTGTGAAATGTTGGCCACATTATATCTCTCTTTGTGGCTTCCTCTGGAGTTGCTTTACCTTTAGGCACCTCAGGATCCAAGGTCTGTTCACCTTGCTCTCCATAAAAGCTGTGTGTGGTGAGAGTTCTTTTTTTGTTTTTTATTCATTTTTGAGGCTTGAGGTCTGTTCAAACCAAAGACCAATAGGTGCTTTAATTTGCCTTGGGGCAGTTCTGCTGATTGATTTCTGGTACTAGGTAATGGCAGCTAAGTCTGACTTTTCTGGGGCTCAGTTGTCTAAAATTTACCTTTTACAAATGGCAAATATGCAAAACCACCTGCTTGCAATCAGGGCAGAATGGCCTAAAAGACTCCCAGAAATTTCCCAGGTGCTTAGAAACTGCAACAATCTGAGTCCCATCCCTGGCTTCCTGCCTTGGACTTCCTTGCACTGCTGGCAAGGTTGGGCAGACTGTCCCCCTGCCTGTTTGAAACAGACTCCTTCTGAAGTTTTTCCAAGGGAATTTCTTCTGGTAATGTGTTGTATTCCTAATATTTGGGGATGCTTTGACTCCAAAATTTGTTTAGATCCTTACTCTGCTGTTGGTTTGAAAGAAAGGTCAGAGGAGGTCACAGAGGGTCATGATTGTACTATACTATCTTGGTTCTGCTCCACAACAGAGTTATATTTTTCAGAGTTATATTTTCATAAATCAAAAATGAAAACTTTAGTGGATTGAGTAAATTGTCCATGCTTTTTGAAAAAAGAGGAATAGAAGAGAAGAAAGAGGAAGAGAAGGATGAGGAAGATGAAAAGGAAGGAAAAGAAGAAAAAGTATGGAACATTTCCCAACTTCTGTTTGAATTGGAATTTTAGGCTAGCAGGAATCAGTTGCTACTACTATCAAATAACATGGAAAAAACAATTAATACAAAACCTGCTCCTAAATACCTGGTTCACTCTTTCCCACAAATGTACATAGCATCCATGGGACAAATAAGCTGAAACATAGAACACAGTAATAATGAACACATGCGCAAGCACAAGAACAAAATATTTTTTTTAAATTTTTATTTTATTTGCATAACATATGTGTGGGTAATTCTTCAACAATAACCCTTACATAGCTTTACGTTACAAATTTTTCCCCCAACTCCCCACCCCTCCCCTAGATGGCAGGATATCCACTACATGTTAATTATGTTAAAATATTGGCAAATCGAATATATGTATACATATTTCCAAACTTATCATTGGTGTGCAAGAAAAATCTTATCTACACAAACGATATATCAGATAAAGGAAACACAATGTAAGCAAACATCAATCAAGGAGTATGAGAATGTTATGTTGTGGTCCACATTTCGTATCCCTCTCTCTGGGTGTATATGGCTTACTTCAGTGAACAATTGGAGGTGGTTTGAAACATTTCATTGTTGAAGAGAGCCATGTCCATCAGAATTGATCGTCATATAGTACTGTTGTTGCCGTGTATAATGATCTCCTGGTTCTGCTCATTTCACTCAGCATCAGTTCATGCAAGTCTCTCCAGGCCTCTCTGAAATCATCCTCCTGGTCATTTCTTACAGAACAATAATATTCCATAGTATTCATATACCATAATTTATTCAGCCATTCTCCAATTGAAGGGCATCTATTCAATTTCCAGTTTCTAGCCACTACAAAAAGGGCTGCCACAAACATTCTTGCACATGTGGGGCCTTTTCCTTCCTTTATGATTTCTTTGGGATATAAGCCCAATAGAAATGCTGCTGGGTCAAAGGGTATGCACAGTTTGATAACTTTTTGAGCATAGCTCCAAATTGTTCTCCAGAATGGCTGTATCCGTTCACAGCTCCACCAACAATGCATCAGTGTCCCAGCCCTCCCACAACCCCTCCAACATTCATCATTAACTTTTCCTGTCATTTTAGCCAATCTGACAGGTGTGAAGTGGTATCTCAGGGTTGTCTTGATTTGCATTTCTCTGATCAATAGTGATTTGGAGCACCTTTTCATATGACTATAAATAGTTTTAATTTCATCCTCTGAAAATTGTCTGTTCATATCCTTTGACCATTTATTGATTGGAGAATGGCTTGAATTTTTATAAATATGAGACAATTCTCTATATATTTTAGAGATGAGACCTTTATCAGAACCCTTAAATGTAAAGATGATTTCCCAATTTATTGCTTCCCTCCTAATCTTGTCTGCATTGATTTTGTTTGTACAAAAACTTTTTAACTTAATATAGTCAAAGTTATCTATCTGGTTTTCAATTAAAAGTTCCAGTTCTTCTTTGGACATAAATTTATTCCATCTCCACAGGTCTGAGAGGTAAACTATATTATGTTCCTCTAACTTGTTTACAAAATCACTCTTTATATCCAGATCATGAACCCATTTAGATCTTATCTTGGTATGTGGTGTTAGATGTGGGTCAAGCCCTAATTTCTTCCACACTAGTTTCCAGTTTTCCCAGCAGTTTTTGTCAAATAGTGAATACTTATCCCAAAAGCTGGGGTCTTTGGGTTTATCAAAAACCAAATTGCTATAGTTATTGCCTAGTTTGTCTTGTGATTCTATCCTATTCCACTGATCGACTACTCTATTTCTTAGCCAGTACCAAATGGTTTTGATGACCGCTGCTTTATAATATAGTTTTAGATCTGGTACAGCAAGTCCACCATCTTCAGCCTTTTTTTTCATTAATCCCCTTGAAATTCTAGACCTTTTGTTTTTCCAAATGAACTTTGCTACTATTTTTTCTAGATCTGTAAGATAATTTCTTGGGAGTTTGATTGGTATGGCACTAAATAAGTAAATTAGTTTGGGTAGTATTGTCATTTTTATTATATTCGCTCGTCCTACCCATGAGCATTTTAAGTTTTTCCAATTGACTAGGTCTGATTTGATTTGTGTGGAAAGTGTTTTGTAATTTAGTTCATATAGTTCCTGACTATCCCTTGGCAGATAAATTCCCAAATATTTTATACTATCAACAGTTATTTTGAATGGAATTTCTTTTTGTATCTCTTGCTGCTGAACTTTATTGGTAATATATAAAAATGCTGATGATTTATGTGGATTTATTTTGTATCCTGCCACTTTGCTAAAGGTGTGAATTGTTTCTAGTAGTTTTTTAGTTGAGTCTCTAGGATTCTCTAAGTATACCATCATGTCATCTGCAAAGAGTGATAATTTGGTTTCTTCACTACCTACTCTGATTCCTTTTATCTCTTTTTCTTCTCTTATTGCTAAAGCTAACATTTCTAATACAATATTAAATAGTAATGGTGACAGTGGGCAGCCTTGTTTCACTCCTGATCTGATTGGGAATGGTTCTAGTTTGACTCCATTACATATGATGCTTGCTGAAGGTTTTAAGTAGATACTACTTATCATTTTAAGGAAAAGCCCATTTATTCCTATACACTCCAGTGTTTTTAATAGGAATGGGTGTTGGATTTTATCAAAGGCTTTTTCTGCATCTATGGAGATAATGATATGATTTTTATTAATTTGGTTATTAATATAATTGATTATGCTAATAGTTTTCCTAATATTGAACCAGCCCTGCATTCCTGGTATAAATCCTACTTGGTCATGATGTATTATCCTGGGGATGACTTTCTGTAATCTTGTTGCTAAAATCTTATTTAAAATTTTTGCATCAATATTCATTAGGGAAATGGGTCTATAGTTTTCTTTCTCAGTTTTCTCCCTACCTGGTTTAGCTATCAGCACCATATCTGTGTCATAGAAGGAATTTGGTAGTACACCTTCTTTCCCTATTTTTTCGAATAGTTTATATAGTATTGGCATTAATTGTTCCTTGAATGTTTGGTAAAATTCACATGTAAATTCATCTGGTCCTGGAGATTTTTTCTTAGGGAGTTGATTAATAGCTTGTTCTATTTCTTTTTTCTGAAATAGGGCTATTTAAATAATTTATTTCCTCTTCTGTTAATCTGGGCAATCTATATTTTTGTAGATACTCCTCCATTTCATTTACATTCTCAAATTTATTGGCATAAAGTTGGGCAAAGAAACTCCTAATTATTACTCTAATTTCCTCTTCATTGGAGGAAAGTTCTCCCTTATCATTTTTGAGACTAATAATTTGATTTTCCTCTTTTCTTTTTCTAATCAAATTAACTAAAGGCTTATCTATTTTGTTGGTTTTTTCATAAAACCAACTCTTACTTTTATTTATTAATTCAATAGTTTTCTTATGTTCAATTTTATTGATCTCCCCTTTAATTTTCAGAATTTCCAATTTGGTATTTAATTGAGGGTTTGTAATTTGGTCTTTTTCTAGCTTTTTTAATTGTAAGCCCAGTTCATTAATCTTCTCCTTCTCTGTTTTACGCAAGTAAGAATCTAGAGATATAAAATTACCCCCTTATAACCGCTTTAGCCGAGTCCCACAAATTTTGGTATGTTGTCTCATTGTTGTCGTTCTCCTGGATGAAATTTTCGATTGTGTCTATAATTTGCTCTTTCACCCATTCGTTCTTCAGGATTAGATTATTTAATTTCCAAATAACTTGTGGCCTATTTTCTCCTGGCCTTATATTACATGTGAGTTTTATTGCATCATGATCTGAGAAGGATGCATTTACTATTTCTGCTTTTCTGCAATTGATTTTGAGGTTTTTATGCCCTAACACATGATCAATTTTTGTATAAGTTCCATGAACCCCTGAGAAAAAAGTATACTCCCTTCTATCACCATTCAATTTCCTCCAGAGATCTATCATACCTAACTTTTCTAGCCTTTTGTTAACCTCCCTAACTTCTTTCTTATTTATTTTGGAATTTGATTTATCTAATTCTGAGAGAGCAAGTAGCAAGAGCAAGAGCAAGTATTACTGTCTATTTCTCCTTGCATCTCTCTTAACTTCTCCTCTAGGAATTTGGATGCTATACCACTTGGTGCATATATGTTAAGTATTGATACTGCTTCATTGTCTATGGAACCCTTTAGTAAAATGTAGTTTCCTTCCTTATCTCTTTTAATTAGATCTATTTTTGTTTTTACTTGATCCGAGATAAGGATTGCTACCCCTGCCTTTCTTTGTTCACCTGAAGCATAGAAGATTCTGCTCCAGCCCTTTACCTTCACTCTGTATGTATCTCTATGTTTTAGATGTGTTTCTTGTAAACAACATATTGTAGGATTCTGGCTTTTAATCCAGTCTGCTACCCGCTTCCGTTTTATGGGAGAGTTCATCCCGTTCACATTCACAGTTAAAATAACTATATCTGTATTCCCTGCCATCTTATTTACCCAGAGTTATGATTTTCTCTTCCCTTTCCCCTCTCTCCTTTCCCCCTCCCCAGTACTTTGCTCTTGAAGACCACCTCCCACCAATAATCTTCCTCCCTTTAGAGTCCCTCCCTCCCCTTTATACCTTTCCCCTAATCCTTCTATTAGTTTATCCCTTTCCTTTTCTCCCCTCCCTCCTACCTTCCCACAAGGAGGGTCAGTGCTTTCTTTGAAGCCAAATGTGTCTGATATACTCTCTTAGAGTCCAATCTAATGAGAGTAAGGTTTACACAATACTCATCGCCCTCCCTTCTTCCCCTCAATTATATTAGATCTTCTATGTCTCTTTATGAGATTTTGCCTTATTTTACCTCCTATATTTTTACTTTATTTTGCCTCCTTTTCCCCCCTCCCCCCTTTTTCTTTTTCAGTATGGTATCCCTTCCACCTCTAATTTCTTTTCCATTATTATCAAAGAAAAATCAAATTATACTGCCATTCTTTAAAGGATACCTATAGTAGGAATATAGTTCTCAAGAGTTTTCCTTTTTACCTTTTTATGTTTCTCTTGAGTTCTCTATTTGGAGGTCAAATTTTTTGTTCAGATCAGGTCTTTTCATTAGAAATAGGTGAAATTCTCCTGTATCATTGAATGACCATCTTCTTCCCTGGAAGATGATGCTCATTCTAGCTGGATAACTTATTCTTGGCTGTAATCCAAGTTCTTTTGCCTTTCGGAATATCTGGTTCCAGGCCCTTCGATCCTTCAATGTGGAAGCTGACAGATCCTGTGTAATTCTAATGACAGTTCCTCGGTATTTGAACTGTTTCTTTCTAGCTACTTGCAATATCTTTTCCTTGGTGCGATAGTCCTGAAATTTGGCCACGATATTCCTTGGGGTTTTAATTTTGGGGTCTCTTTCTGGAGGTGATCGGTGAATTCTTTCAATGCCAATTTTGCCTTCTGATTCTAAAACATCAGGGCAATTCTCTTTCACGATTTCCTGGAAGATACCATCCAGGTTCTTTTTTTCATCGTGGCTTTCAGGGAGTCCGATAATCCTTAAATTGTCTCTCCTGGATCTGTTTTCCAAGTCAGTTGTTTTTCCTAGGAGATATTTCATATTTTCTTCTATTTTTTCATTTTTTTGTTTTTGTTTAACTGATTCTTGAAGTCTTATTGAGTCATTTACTTCTATTTGTTCAATTTTAATTTTTAGAGTATTATTTCCTTCAGTTATCTTTTTTAGCTCCTTTTGTAGCTGGCCCATTGAATTTCTGGATTCAATGCATTCTTTTTCCATTTTGCCAGTTTTATTTTTCAGTGAATTGTTGTCTTTTTCCAATTCACCTATTTTGTTTTTCAGTGAATTGTTGTCTTTTTCCAATTCACCAATTTTGTTTTTCAGTTCACCATTTTTATTTTCCAGTGAATTGGTGATTTTTTCCAATTCACCAATTTTGTTTTTCAGTGAACTGTTTTCTTTTTCCAATTCACCAGTCCTATTTTCCAGTTTTTGATATTTCTGTTGCCCTGATCTCAATTTATTTCCCCATTCTTCTTCTAGCTCTCTTTTGAGATTCTTAATGCAATCATCCAGGTAAGCCTTCTGAAAGGGAGACCAACTTAAGTCTGCCTTTGTGGCTTCATCTGGGATTGCTTTCATAATGTCAGGATCTGGGGACTGTTCTATTTTTTCTCCGTAAAAGCTTTCTATGGTGAGAGCTCTCTTCTGCTTCTTGCTCATGATTTAAAGTTGGGATATTGGTCAAAAGCCGAGAAAACTGCAACAATTTATATTTGCCCTGGGGCAGTTTGCCGAGTTGACTTCCGGTCTGAGGCTGGTCAGGCTAGATTCCACCAGGACCACGTTTTCAGCTGTTTTCGATCCACCCCCTTCCAAAGGCAGATCTGCCAAAGCACCTGCCTGCAAGCAGAGCAAAGTGGCCCAGGCGTCTCCCAGGGGCTTCCTGGGTGCCCAAAATCCGCCCCTCTATCGCAGCCCTGACTTCCGCCCCGGCTGGAGTCCGATCGCGACCAGAGGCCGATTTCCCCTGAGGCTAACCTTCTCCAGAGTTCTTTCAAGGTAGATCTTTTATAGAAGTGTGTTGTAGTCCAAATGCTTGGCGAGGACCTCACTCAGAAACCAGTTTTAAGGCTTACTATTTCTGGGTTTGAGGGAATGTCGGAGGGAGTTCACAGAGAAAGCTGTTCGCAGTTCGCCATCTTGGCTCCGGAACAAAATATTTGTAACAAGGTTTGACCCACATCACCTGCTCTGGAATTTTTTTTTCTGTGTAAAGATCTCTTGCAAAACCTTTACTACTATTATTGCTGTTTATGGTTGGTTCTCAAAGAGGGTCAATGACATCATAAATATAATGGCTTGACTTGTATGTGAATTAAACTTGAGTGGGACAGCTTCACAAAGATAACATCCTTATTTTTTCTCCATAATGATTGGAGTACAATGGCAAGAAAAAAACAACAATAATATGAAAGGTGGATTGGAGGGCAAATGGAAGATATTGAGGGTCTCAAATGAGACCCTGTCAATTATTTTCAAACATCTCTGAGATTAGTGTGATGTTACATTTAATTTGTTGTTATATGCAATTCAAGTTCCACCTCATTTTTTCCATCTCTTTAATGATTCTCCAAGGTATTATTGTCATCCAAATCACGTTATTTAATTCTGTATATTTGATATTTATTAATCTATGGAAACTATATTTCTTTGCTAAAATGAAACTTCTTGATGTAAGAGGCTATCTCACTTCTATATATGAATGTCCACCATATAACACAATGGCTAGTGTATAATGATTGCTTACTACATCATCATTGACTAGTTATAGGAAACAGGGAAATTAGTTTATTTCAGCATGTTTGTATATCATATATGTTTATATATGTGACCATATATAAAGTTTTAAACTTGCATAGTCTTTAGCATATAGTTTAGTATATAGTTTTATAATGATAAGAACTATGAATTCCTGAAAGCCTGCTAGAAAAATCAGTATTAAACTTAAAATAGTCTTTCTCCTTGAACATATTTATTTCATAGTTTCATTGAATTATATAGTATTGAATCAAAATGGAAACTTTATAAGAATGTAATGCAATCTTTTTATTTTAACATAATAAAACTGCTTTCTAAGGAAGTTAAGTAATTCCCTTCCCTTCCTCATCCTTAAATCATAAAATAATCTACTGGCAGGTTAACCTTGAAAGTATGGTACAATAACCAAGTATAGATGTCATCTAGACATTTACTATAACAGGACTGGAAAGCAGATAAGAAGGTAAGACTAAAAATATGCCATTTCCTGGTGTTAAATTGAGAAAGGAAATATAGATAAAAGATGTTGGTGATTTTCCCCCTTTATTTTCTTCACATCATATATCTGAGTCTAGAAGCAGTGATCCCTGTCATTTCCTAAGAGCATATAGAATTTTTTTAATGATAGAAAACTGTTTCTTTTTCCTAAATTTAGTGTATAGATGATGAAAAGCCCAACCCTGAAAAAGAATTTAAAATAAAAGGAACAATTAAGAAACCTATTTTCTCAAGTCTATAGGAAGTAAACATCAAGGACTCTCTTGAAATAACATAACTAGGCTGTTGAAGTTCAAAAGGATTTTAGATATAAGGCTAGTTCAACTTCCTAATTTAAAAGATATGGTCTAGAAACATTAAAGTACTAATATAAAGATCAGTTATTCAGCCAATAAGCATTTTTTAAGACTCATGCTTCATGATCCACTTCAGAGGGAAATGCCAAATCATTCCAGTATTATTGCCAAGAAAACTTCATGAACAATATTAAAATGATGAAACCAGTGACATCAAAAGATGAACCCCCCCAGGCCAGAAGACATCTAACCACTTGGGAAGAGTGGAAGAGAAGTATAAGTAGCTCAAGAATTAATGTAGTATCAAGGCCAAAGCTGAAACAAAGCTCAGCTGCAGATACATCTGTACATGATAGAAAAATTCAATAATGTAAAAAATCTTATGCAAAGAAATCTGGAATGTAAGATCTATGAATCAAGGTGAACTGGATGTGGTCAAATAAATCATGAAAAGATTAAACAACATCTTGTGTGTCAGTGAAGTTAAATGGACAGAAATAGGTGGATTCAATTTAGATAATTACTTTATATCTTACTGAAGGCAAGAATCCCTTAGAAGAAATGAAGTAGTCCTCATAGATTGTGAGAAAAGGAGCACTTGGAGTATAATCTGAAAAATGATTCAATGATTTTTGTTTGAATCTATGACAATTCAATATCAGATGTATACAAGTATTTATTCAAACACTGATGATAAAGAAGTCAAACCTGTTTAGTCCTATGAAGAGCTATAACATCTAGAAATAATATTTTTAAATGTCACATACAAGTATGAACTAAATAGCATCCTTTATGAATGTGAACCAGAGGTGATGAGTAGAATTAAGGGATTAAATCTGATAGTTAAAATGCCTGAAGAATGGGACAGGGGCTTGCAATATTGTATAGGAGGCAGCAACAAAAACTATTCCAAAATAATTAGATTAAGAAACCATTACAGCTCTCTAATGAGGTTTTACAAGTAACTGAAAAGAAGGAAAGCAAAAGGTTAAAGAACAATGAGAAAACTATACCCAAATGAATGCAGAATTCTAAAAAAATAGCTAGGAAAAATAAAGTTTTCCTAAATGAACAATGGAAATAAATGGAAGAAAATAATAGAATGGAAAGGTTAAAAGATACCTGAGAAAATTAGAACTATGAAAAGAATATTTCATGCATAAAATGAGCATAATAAAAGAAAAAAATAGTAGAAACTTAACAGAAATAAAACAGATTAGGGAAGAGGTGGCAATAATACACAGAAATGCTGCAAAAGAAAGATTTTAACATCACCAATAACCATGATGCTATGGTCTACAGTTAGGCATCTTGGAAAATGACAGTAAGTGGTCTTAGGATACATTGCTAACAATAATGCTAGTGTAGTTGATGGAATTCTAGCTGAACTATTTAAAATGATAAAATATGGTGCTGTCAAAGTGCTACAGCCAATATGCCAGCAAATTTGGAAAACAATCACTTTAGATAAAACGAAATTTCAAAAAAAAAAAATACATTGTACCTCACTTTTCCCCTGGGTGATTTACTTTTTATTTTCAATTAACACTGAATTTCAATGTTTAATCACAAGTCAAAATGAATAAATGAGTATCATGACTTTTCCCAGATGGTAAGTTATTTCTATGTGTGCAGTTATACAAATAAAATGGAGAGCTCTCATTGTCAACACAGTAATTCCAATATTTAAATACTAAACTTAATATCTAAAATATATCTTAAAACATTTTGATTTGAGTACTAATCTGAATTTTTGAAGGTCTGTGCATTTAGATGCTAATGTATGCATAATTATTGCATATTGTATATATATAGTATATATATATATGTATATGTAATTATATATATATGCAAATATATGCATATATTTGTGCATTAAATATTATATATATATATATATATATATATGTATGTGCCTACAAAGCAGAAAATTAAAGCAATAATCTTTTTTGGGGGGTGAATTAAATAGTTTCACTTTGAACAAGATGATTAGGCTAGCTTTTCAGTTTTTGAATTACCTAAATTAATGTATTTGTCTTTTCTCTCAATGAATCTCCATACAAATCCTAGTGTTTCAGTCAAAGTGATAAATATTCTATTTCCTTAATATGTCCTCTTCCTCATCTAAGTGTGAAGAAATTCTACCTAATTTTCAACAATAAATCCAACGTTGCCTCTATCATAAAATCTTCCTAGATTTCACAAACAAATATGATCTCTTGCCTCTATGAATCTTTATGTCCTTTTGCAATTTTTCTCATGTGGTTTATTATATTGTGACATCCATTATAATTTGTATTTCATGTAGACTCATCATTAGTATTACAAGCCATTGTGATTATATTATTTCATGATGTCTTCATTAATTCCTCTATAAAAGAGAATGTGATCTATTTTTCACTTTTGTAAAACACTATATATACATTATAGTTTTAAAGAGCTGCTCAAAGCTTGAAGAAGTTACATGATTTGATAATGGTCACAGAGTAAGCAACATAAGATTTTAATTTAGATATTTTGGATTCTATGTCCAGCAATTTGTCCACAGTTTGATGTTTTTCACAGTTAGAGTAACAAGAGTTAAATAAATATTTCAAGAATTGTTTTGAGCCTCCTCTGTCTTTTTCCCTCACTACTTTTTCATTATTATTGTGTGTTTAATTACCTCTTCTTATTCTCCTCAGTTAATATGTAAGTCATGTGAAAGTAAGAATAGAATTCTCTCACGCAAATTAAACTTTGCACTTGTATTGGTATCCCTGGCATCCAGCATAGAGCTTGACACATAGTAAGCACATAAGTGTTTGTATATTGATAAATTGATTAGTTATTTGTCTTTAGTTTCATTCTCTAGATAAGAGTCTTTGCAAACATTTCTGAATTCTTCATATTCATGATTTTTAACACTATAATATTTCATCATACTTGTAACTTGTAGCTCATGTATACTTTGAAGGTACTTATTTATCGAATATTCTCAGCGATTAGTTGTACATCCTAGATCAAAGCAAATTACATCTCCCCTTCATGATTCTAAGGAAAATCAATACAGTTTGCATATATTTTCCTAATGCTATTGTCTGGAATGACCTTTCAGTGTGTTTTATTTCATATCAATTCTGAGGAGTAATTAAAAGCTCTTCTAAATCATTGAATATCCCACTGACTCCTACTTAAAATCATTTAATTAATTATCATCAACTAGGCTTTATAAAGCAATTTTACTAAGGAGATATGGAAAAAATGGAAATTTCCTAAAACAGAATTCACACTCTCTTCTGTATTACCTCTATTCCTGGAGGAATTAAAACTAAGTATTTTGCTATAAATCCTTCAAACCGCAAAATTTATGTAGGCAAAGAATGAATCTTCCCCAGAAACCAGCATCTTAGGTGCTAGATCCAATTCACTCCTGGACTGATTTCTGCAAGTCACTCCTTGAAGCTAAGCTGATGGCAATTTTTTAATTTTTTTCCCTTTCTTCCCCTTTTTTGCTTTATTTTTTCTAGATATACATGTACCATATTTTTTTAATACACACTTCTTTATGAATCATGCTGGAAGAGAAAAAATGAGTACAAAAAAACACCAGAGAAAAAAATAAGAAAAAGAAAAAAGTGAACTTTACATGTATTGATTTACATTTAGACTCCATAGTTCTCTGTCTGGGTAGATATTTTGAACTCTCTTCAAATCCCAATTTGTTCACCGTTTTTTTCCAATTAATTAGCACCACTTTCTTACCAATTATTTGTTTCAACAAAGTAAAATGCTATTTTAAATATTTTTTGTATATCTGGCTTTGATGGTCAGACTTTGACCTTCTTAGTGTGTGTGTGTGTGTGTGTGTGTGTGTGTGTGTGTGAGTCTAATTTTGACTTCACTTTGTCAAATCATATATAAATGCATTGCATATGCATCCATGTAAATGTGTATATATACTTACATATATACATATACACACATATATAGTGATATTATTTCATACAAATTCCATTTTATATAATGTTTTAAAATTAATCTAGTTTTGGGATTTTCATATTAACAGGCACAATCTTAAAAAGAGTGGGTAAAAGTTTATTACTACTCAGAACCTTGATTTAAATAAGACATAAAGGAAGATACAACTCATAGCCCAAAAGTAATGCACAATTAACAAACACAGAGGCCACTGTAACAAATAACACACAATATACATAATTACCACTAAAAAGAAGCCCAAGCATCGGAATTCCTTGACTGGGAGAATCCATGGTCACAGTTATTCAGTCTTGAGTGAGAGGCATTGCTAGGCAAGTGACGCAAAGCTTCTTAGCTCAATTCTCAAAGTTACTTTCCATTAAGGGGTTTTTATAGTTTGAGAGCAAAGAAAGCACTATACTAAATATTCTCACTTGACAAGTTTCTCTTGAGATGTAGCAGTCTTCTAGGTACAAAATGTTCTATCACAAGAGGCCCATCAAGGAAAATATATTTTTTCATTCCTTTAGGAGGACTGTATTTAATCAAGGAACTGGCCAAATTTCTGAGGGTAAACACAAACCTGCAATAAAGGATACTCATTGTTTAATGCACAAGAAAGCATGACCTTCCAATTTCTTTGTGCTTTCCAAGTAATCCATCAGATAACTGCAAGCTTGTTCTCATGTTTTCAGCAAAAAGTTGCACAAAAGACATGAATAAGACTTGCTTAAGATTCCTTATGCAGTAAGATTATTTACAAATGGTAGAACATGTTTCCACTAACAGGGTATCAATGTCCTTGTCTTTCTTATAATTTCTTCTACATTTACCATTTTCATCTTTTATCCTTATAACCACTTTCATTGTCACTTACCTTTGTAGGCTTATTTTGCATTGTTCTGCTCAAAGTGTTATACATTCTAACCAAATGAGATTATTTATTGCTCTGTATTTCACATTCCATCTCTAGTCTACCATCTTTATATCTTTGAAGAAAATTTCCCTTATGTCTGAATGCTCTGTCATCTTATTTCCAGATCTGGTATCCCTAGATTCCTTCTATCTCAGCTCAAATGCCACTTTCTATGTACGGTCCTGATCTTTCCCTTTTTAGTACCTTCTCTCAATTGTGTATATACCTCTGTATGTGTGTGTGTCTGTGTGTAAATATATGTGCATATTTTGAATATGTATACACTTATGTATGTATTTCATACTTATTGCTTTACATGTTTTCTCTCCTTTAGAATTTAGGCTCCTTTGAATCAGAGAATCTATTATTTTTTTCTTTGTATCCTTTGTATCTCCTACAGCTCCTGATATATAACAGGATTTAAGAAATGTTGAATTAATGCATAAACAGACAGACTACCCAGACCTGATTTTTTCCTACCCCATTTTAAATTATTGTTTAATTCTTGGAACTACATTTTAGATGAGAAATCAATAAGTAAGAAAGTATCCACAGGGTGATTAGAATGGTGATAGGACTCAATTTCATGTGCTATAAGCAACAATGAAAAAAAAAACCTGTGAGTATGTAAATGGAGAAAAAAGCAATTGAGTATATATATGGGAACTGGTTTCATATATTTGAAGAGTTGTCACTTCAAAGCTAACAAATAGTTCATTCTGTTTGACCACAGTGACAGAAGTAAGATGTAATTATGTTAAGCCTCCAAAAAGCAAATTTAGTCTAGATAGGAAAAACAAAACAAAACAAAAATTCCTAACAATTAGCATTCTCCCAAATTGAAATTTTCTGTAATAGAATTTGGCAATTTCCCCTTCATCAACAATGATTACATTAGATGACCAGTACAATTCAGTATACTATAAAGTCTATTTTTCTTAAGGTTTGGTTTAAATTGCTTAGTTTTTGAAGGCCTTTAAGTTTGAGATCCTATAATTCTATGATATTTTATTCTATGCACTATATAAATTTACATGATTCTTTGCTCCAGGAAATTTTGGCAATTCACCAAAAGGAAAGAAAATAATCACTTTTGATTATTATTGGCTAGTCATTTTGTATTTGTGTACAAATCTTTGTGACATTTTTTGAGGTTTGCTTTGCAGAGATTGGGGTGATTTGTCATTCCCTTCTCCAACTCATTTTACCTATGAGGAAACTGACAGAAACAGGGTTAAATGACTTACTCAGGGTCACACAGTTAGTGAGTATCTAATGCCAGATTTGCACTCAGGTCTTCCTTACTCCAGGTCCAGCACTCTATTCATCATATAACATAGCTGCCATCATTTCAGATGATGCATTATAATAATGTAAGTTATGACTCTCATTAACACAAAACAATAGATTGCTTTTGTATATGTGGCTGACAATTCTCTTTAAATCTGTGCTTATTTATCATTCTAAAAAACTCATTGAGAATAGTATTATTCAAGAGTGTTAATTGTCCATGAGTATTTATGAATTATAGTTCCCTATCTTGACTTCAAAGAGTCTGACTATCTCATAGTTTTCTTTCAATAAGGCTTTTTTATTTACCACAAAAAATCATGTTTTTATTGTGTTCAGTGTTTTTCTTGAATCAAAATGATATTCCATCCCTCCACCACCATGTTATTTGAGAGCAATATTTACTAGGTATTGCTTTTGACAGATAAGTAGATTTACAGGTACTATGGTTATTGTGAAAATATCCCAAAAACAAAATCAATAATTGGTCAATAAAATAAAGAATGTTTTTGACTAGTTTTTACAAAAGTATCAACAATAACTGTCAAAGATAATTCAAAATGAATTTTTTTACTCCAAATTATCAGCATCTAAATTTTCTTTCTGACAATAGTGAAAAATGATATGGCACTGAGTTGGGCATTTTTATAGAGGAAATTAGAGGAAAAAATAATCTTCTATATGGGGCATTTCTAGGAACAATAGAACTCAGAACTGATTGAAGGAAACATAATGTTTGTTTTTCTGGCTCTGTAATAATGTGTCAAATTCATAAGAAACCATGTATTCAATGAAGATGGATAGGTGAATTAATGTCTACATAGAGATCCAAATACATATTAGATAGAAAAACTATCATCTAAGAGAAATTCTTAGTTTATGTAGAAGTATTAAATTTTACAAAATATATTAAGTTGGAAATAAAGGAACAACAACAGATTTTCTTCCTGAGTGCATTGTGACTTTATCCAGAGATATTTACTCTCATTTTCCACTTCTTTTCAATTGTCATATTGCCTGCAGATTGTGAATGGCATTTATTCTTACTTCTGTATAAGGCTGCTTTTACACTTACATAAAAGTCAATTCAAAATTTAAAATGTCAAATTGAATAAGATCATATTTCTGCATTTAATGTAATTAGGAATTATATTTGCAAGTGTTTTTGCTAGCCTCAAATACTTTGGTCTTTGGATTTTTAAACAACATTATAAATTATAGACCAGGTTCCAATAAAGTTATCTTAATTTTATAAATATGGCCTAACTATGTGTGTAAACTTAAGTAACTCTTTTATTAAATATGACAGATTAAATATGAAGAGGGTCTAAATACATTCAATTCAATGGTTACACTTTGTTATAGTAAAATAGCAGTATCTCAGAACCAGAAGTAATGAATGGGTTATAGACATTACCACCTCATTGTCTGAGATGGACAAATCACTTGACTTCAACTTTCTACTCCATAAAAGTTATTCAATACAGGTTATACATGTGGAGTCATGCAAAACATTTCCATAATAGTCATGCTGTGGAAGAAAACCTAGACCACCCAAAAAAAAAGCCCTCAAGAAAAATAAAATGAGAAAAATATGTGTTCCAGACAAGATTACTTCTTTTTCTAGGGAGGAGCAGAATTTTATCAAAAGTCCTTCAGGAAATTCTTCAATCATTGTATTACTGAGTACAGTTAAATCACTCTGAGTTGATTATCTTACAATATTGCTTTTACTTTGTCCACAGTATATTTTACTTTGTATCTGCTCATGGAAATCTTTCCAGGATTTTCTGAGAGTATTTTGCTTAGCAGTTCATATATTACAATAGTATTACATCATAATCACATATTACATATTATTTACCATTCTCTATTTGATGGACACTCCTTCAATTTTCAATTCTTTGCCCCCAGAAAAGAACTGCTATAAATATTTTTGTACATCTGGGCCTTTTTATTTTTTTCTAATAAAATTTATTTTAGAATACAGATGTAGTAGTGGTACTTCTAGTTAAAAAGTAAACATGGTTTTATAACTCTTTGAACATTGTTCCAAATTGCTCTACATAATAGTTGAATCAGTTCACAACTCCACTAACAGTGTGTTAATGTCTCATTTTCTCTATATCCCTTACAGTATTTGTCATTATCTTTATCTGTCCTATTAGCTTATCTAATAGGTATGATATATTACCACAGAATTGTTTTAATTTACATTTCTCTGTCTCTCTGTCTCTATCTCTCTGTCTCTCTCTGTCTCTGTCTCTCTTTTTCTCTGTCTCTCTGTTTCTCTCTCTCTCTCTCTCTCTCTTTGCAAAGAGATTGGGGTTAAGCAACTTGTCTAGGGTCACACAACTATTGTCCCAATTTTCCCACATCTTTTCCAATATTCATCATCATTTTTTTTAGATATTCCAAGATTGTTAGAAGGATCACTGTCCTGTTTTAACTCTTGCTTGTTTTCACCACTTTATGTACCTGTGAGGTGATAGTTTGTCTTGTTTGTGGGGGGAAATCTGGAGAGTTTGGATTTATATGACTTATTGCCCCATCTTCCCAGAATCGTCCCAAGAAGGTTTTTTTTTTTTTTTTCTTGGCAAAAAAACTCTAGTAAATTTATTTATTTTGAATAAACATTGCTTTATGAATCACACAGGGAGAGAAAAATCAGAGCAAAAGGGGAAAAAAAAAAACAATGGGAGAGATTAAAAAAATGACAAAAAAGAAATGAACATGGCATGTTTTGATTTACAATCAGCCTTCTTAGTTCTTTTTTTGGATGCAGATGACATTTTCAGTCCAAAGTCTATTTGAATTGATTTGGATTACTGAACCACTGAGAAGAATGAAGTCTTTCATAGTTCATGATCACATATTCTTGCTGTTATTGTGAACAATATATTCCTGGTTCTGCTTGTTTCACTCAGCATCAATGTATGTAAATCTTTCTAGGCCTTTCTAAAATTAGCTTGCTCATCATTTTTTATACAAAAATATTTTTCCATTACCTTCATATACCACAACTTGTTCGGCATCCCTCAACTGATGGGCATCTATTCATTTTTCAATTTTTTGCTACCACAAAAAAGGTTCTACAAGCATTTTTGCACATGTGGGTCCTTTCCAGTCCTTTATGATTTCCTTAGGATTATAGTCCCAGAAATTACACTGATGGGTTAAAAGTTATGCAGGTTAATAAACCTTTGGATATAGTTCCAGATTGCTCTCCAGAATGGTTGAATCATATCATAAGTCCACCAACAATGAATTGGTGTCCCAATTTTCCCAGAATCCCCTCCAACATTTATCATTATCGTTTTCCTTTCCTAACCAATCTGAGAAGTGTGGGGTGGTACTTCAGAATTGTTTTACTTTGGATTTCTCTAATCATTAATGAATTAGAGCATTTTTTTTCTTATGATTATAATGCTTTTAGTTTTGTCATGTGAACATTGTTTTTATCCTTTCACTGTTTGTCAATTTGGGAATGACTTGTGTTCTTATAAATTCGATAAAGTTATTTATATGTTTTAGAAATGAGACCTTTATCAAAAGCACTGGCTATAAATATTTTTGCTTGCTTTGTACTTCACTTTTAATCTTGTTTCTGTTGGGTTTTAATTTAATGTAATCAAAGTTGACCATTTTGACTTTCATAATGTTCTCTAGTTCATCGTTGGTCATAAATTCCTCTTTTCTCCAAATATCTGATATGTAAATCATCTCCTCCTCTCCTAATTTGTTTTTGATATCATCCTTTAATGCCCAAATTACGTACACATTTTGACCTTATTTTGTTATAGGATGTGAGATGTAGCTCTATGCTGATTTTCTGACATATTTTCCAGTTTTCCTAACAATTTTTGTCAAATAGTGAGTTCCCTTTGTAGAAGATAGAGTTTGGAGGTTTATCAAATACTACTTTGCTATATGTCTTCATTGTTGAGTCATGTGTATCTAATCTATTCCACTCATCCACCAATTTATTTCTTATCCAGTAGCAAATGGCTTTGATAACTGCTGTTTTATAATATAGTTTTAGGTTTGGTACTGCTAAGCCACCATCCTTTATATTTTTTTTTCATTATTTGCCTTGATATTCTTGACTTTTTATTTTTCTAGTTGAATTCCATTATTATTATTATTTTAGTTCTATGGAGTAATTTTTTGGCAGTTTGATTGCTATGGCACTGAAAATGTAGATCAATTTAGGCAGAATTGTCACTTTTATCATATTAGCTAGGGGCTATCCATGAGTAGTTGATACATTTTCAATTGTTTAGCTCTGACTTTATTTGTGTGAAAAGTGTTTTGTAATTGTGTTCATATAGTTCTTAAATTTGTCGTGGCAGGTACACCCCCAAGTATTGTATTGTGTCTATAGTAATTTTAAATGGAATTTCTCTTTCTCTCTCTTGCTGATAGACTTTGTAAGTAATATATAGAAATGCTGATGATTTGTGTGGTTTTATTTTATATCCGCAACTTTGCTAAAGCTGTGAATTGTTTCCTGTAGGGTTTTGGGTGGTTTTCTATGATTATCTAAGTATATTATTCATCTCAGCTGCAAAGAGTGATAGTTTTATTTTCCCATTCCATATTCTAATTCATTTAATTTCTTTTTCTTTTCTTATTGTTAAACAATATTCTAGTAAAATATTGAATAATTGTGACAATAGACATTCTCATTTCATCCCTGATATTATTAGAAATGTGTTACCATCTCTGCATTACAAATGATGCTGGCTGTTGGTTTTAGATTGATACTGCTTGTTATTTTAAGGACAACTCCCTTTATTCCTATATTCTTTAATGTTTTTAATAGGAAGTCATGCGGTATTTTGTCAAAATCTTTTTCTGCACCTATTGAGATTATCATGTGATTTTTGTTGTTTTTGTAATTAATTTGGTAATTATGGTAATAATTTTCTTGATATCAAAAAGTTCCTGCATTCCTGATATGAATTCCACTTGGTCATAGTGTATTATCCTGGTGATACATTGCTGTAATCTCTTTGCTAAAATTTTATTTAAATTTTTTGCATAAATATTCATTAGGAAGATTTGATTATAAATTTCATTCTCTGTTTTGGCTATTCCTGTTTTAGATATCAGTGCCATATTTGTGTCATAGAGTCCTTCTTTAAGTATTGAAATTAATTGTTCTTTAAATATTTCATAGAATTCACTTGTGAATCCATCTGCCCCTGGAAACTTTTGGTTGGAAAGTTCATTAAGGACTTTAATTCCTTTTTGTAAAATGGAACTATTTAAGTAATTTTTTTCCTGTACTGTTAACCTGGGCAATTTATATTTTTGTAAAGATTCATCTATTTCAGTTAGATTGTCAGACTTGCTGCCACAGAGTTGAGAAAAATAGCTCTTAATTATTGCTTTAATTTTTTTTTCATTGCTGATATGTTCAGCCTTTTCATTTTTTGGTCCTGGTGATTTTGCTTTTTTTTCTTTCCTTTTTCTGATCAAGATAATCAAAAGTTTACCTATTTTATTGTTTTTTTTTCCATAAAATCAACTCAGTTTCATTGCTTAATTCAATAGTTTTCTTAGTTCTAATTTTATTCTCTATTTTGAGTTTCAGAATTATGAATTTGGTATTTAATAGGGAGTTTTTAATTCATTATTTTTATAACTTTTTAGTTGCATGCCTAATTCATTGATGTCCTTTTTATATTATTCATGTAGCTAGTTAGAGACATAAAATTTCCCCTAACAACTTCTCTGGCTGAATCTCACATGCTTTTCTATGTTGTCTCATTATTGTCATTCTCTTGTATGAAATTATGGATTGTTTCTGTGATTTGTCCCTCTCTTTCTTTAGAAATAGATGATTTAATTTACAATTGATATTTAGTTTATATTTCCCTGGTCTTTTATTGAACATAATTTTTATTGCATTGTTGTCTGAAAAGGAAGCATTTATAATTTCTGCCCTTCTGTATTTGATTGTGAAATTCTAGTGCCCTAATATGTAGTCAATTTTTGTGTAGATGCCATGTACTACTGAGAAAAAAAAAAGATGTGTTTCTTTCTGTCTTATTCATTTTTTTACAGAGCTGTAACATGTCTAGGTTTTCTAGGATTTTATTAACCTCCATAGTTTCTTTCTTGTTTATTTTGTGGTTAGAATTTTCTAATTATTAGAGGGGAATGTTAAGGTCCTGTCCTAGTATAGTTTTGCTCTTTTTTTCTGTAACTGACTTGAAATCTGTAGAAATTTCGCTGCTCTAGCCCTTGGTGCATATACAGTTAGTATTATAATTACTTTATATTTTATGGTATCCTTTAACAAGATATACTTTCATCCTTTATCTCTCTTAATAAAATCTATTTTTACTTTTGCTTTATCTGAGATCAGAATTGTACTCCTGCTTTTCTTACTTCAACTGAAGCATTATACATTCCATTCCAGCCTTTTATCTTTACTCTGTATGTGTTTCTCTCTGTGTCAAATGTGTTTTTTATAAACAATATAGTATAGGAGTCTGTTTTTAATATACTCTGAAATTTCCTTCCATCTTATGGGACATTTCATCCCATTCACATTCATAATTATGATTTCCAGCTTGGTGTTTCTCTTGATCCTATTTTATCCCCTGTATATATTTTTCTTCTCTCTTTCCACTCTTGTCTTCCGATTTGTGGGTTTTTTTTACCCACCTCATATATTACCTTATCTTCTATCACTGTTGCCCCCCTTCTCTTACCACTTCCTCTAGGGTTTCTGCCCTCCCTTATATCCTGTTTCTCTGTTTTCTTCCCTCTTTGTCCTCCTACTTCTTTATAGGGTTAGATAAAGTTCTATATTCAACTGAATGATTTACTTATTCTTTCTTCTAGCCAAACAGGTGAGATCAAGATTGAGATGATGCTCATTCCTCTTCTTCTTTCCCTCAATTATAGTGGATCTTTTGCACCTCTTCATATGAGCTAATTGTCCCATTATGCCTTCCCTTTCCTCTTGTTTCCAATACAGAACTCTTCTACCCCTTAATGTCTTTTTAATTTTATGTTATCATATCAGAGTCCATTCTCCACCATATCCAGTGTCCATGTGATGACCTCTTTTGTCTGGCCCAGAGAAAGATGCAGTTCTCAAAATTTACAAATGTCATTTTCCCATCTAGGGATGCAAACAGTTTAACCTTTAAATAATATACATTTTAACTGTTTACCTATCTTTGCTTCTCTTGAGTTTTGTTTATAGATTAAATTTTCTGTTTACTTTTGATTATTTCAATAGAAATGATTGAAAGTGACTTACTTCATTGAAGCTACATTGTCTCCCCTGAAAGATGATGCTGAATCTCTCTGAGTAGTTTATTCTTGGTTACAATCTTAGGTCCTTTGCATTATGGAATATAGTATTTCAAGGCCCTGAGATCCAATATTGTAGATGCTGCAAGATCCTAGGTAATGACTGTGGTTCCTTGATAGTAAAATCATTTTTCCCCTGGAATCTTGCAGTATTTTTTCTTTGAAATTGTAGTTCTAAAGTTTCACAATAAGGATCTTTGGGGTTTTTCTTGTGGGATTTCTTTCTAAAGGTATTTGATGGATTTTTATTTATTTCTTTATTTTTATTAAAGCTTTTTATTTGCAAAACATATGCATGGAAGCAGCTAGGTGGCGCAGTGGATACAGCACCAGCCCTGAAGTCAGGAGGACCTGAGTTCAAATCTGGTCTCAGACACTTAACATTTCCTTAGCTGTGTGACCCTGGGCAAGTCACTTAACCTCAATTGCCTCAGCAAAAAGCAAAAAAAAAGAGAGAGAGAGAGAGAGAGAGAGAAAACATATGCATGGCTAATTTTTCAACAATGACCCTTGAAAAGCCTTATTTTCCAAATTTTTCCTTCCTTCCCTCCATCCTCTTCTCTAGATGGCAGGTAGTCTAATACATATTAAGTATTTTAAAATGTGTGATAAATTCAATATATGTATACATATTTACACAATTATCTTTCTGTACAAGAAAAATTGGATCTACAAAAAAAAAAAAACCCAAAAACCAGAGAAGGAAAACAAAGTGCAAGCAAACATCAACAGAAAGCATTAAAATGTTATGTTGTAGTCCAAACTCAGATCCCATAGGCCTCTCTCTGGGTATATATGGCTTTCTTCATCAATGAACAATTGGAACAGCTTTGAAACATCTCATTGCTGAAGAGAGCCATGCCCATCAAAATTAATCATCATATAGTCTTGTTGCGTATAATGATCTCCTGGTTCTGATCATTTCACTCAGCATTAGTTCATGCAAGTCTCTCCAGGCCTCTCTGAAATCATCCTGCTGGTTGTTTCTTACAGAACAATAATATTTCATAACATTCATATACCATAATTTATTCAGCCATTCTCCAACTGATGGACATCCATTCACTTTCCAGTTTGTAGCCACGACAAAAAGGGCTGCTACAAACATTTTTACACATGTGGGTCCTTTTCTCTCCTTTAAGATCTCTGTGGGATATAGGTGCAGTAGAAGCACTGCTGGATCAAAGGGTATGCAGAGTTTGATACGTTTTTGAGCATAGTTCCAAATTATTCAACAGAATGGTTGGATTTCTACACAGTTCTATTACCAATGTATCAGTGCCCCAGTTTTCCCCCATCCTCTTCAACATTTGTCATTATCTTTTCCTGTCATCTTAGCCATCATAATCTGCATTTCTCTGATCAATAGTGATTTGGAGCATTTTTTTATATGACTAGAGATGGTTTTAATTTCTTCATCTGAAAATTGTTGTTCATATTCTTTGACCATTTATTGATTAGAGAATGGCTTGAATTCTTATAAATTTGAGTCAATTATCACTATATTTTAGAAATTAGACTGTTATCATGATCTTTAAATGTAAAAATGGTTTCCCAATTCATTACTTCCTTGATGATCTTGTCTGCATTCGTTTTTTTTTTTTGTACAAAAACTTTTAAACTTAATATAATCAAAATTAACTATCTGGTACTCAATTAAGAACTCCAGTTCTTCTTTGGACACAAATTTCTTCCTTCTCCACAGATCTGAGAAGGAAACTAACTTATGTTCCTCTAATTTGTTTATTTTTTTTTAATATAAAGCTTATTATTTACAAAACATATGAGTGATTTTTCAACATTGACCTTTGCAAAAACTTTTTTCCCGAAGCTTTTCCCCTTCTTCCCCCCACCCCTCACCCCTAGATGACAGGTAATCTAATACATGCTAAATAGGATAAATTATATGACAAATACAATACATGTATACATATCTATACAGTTATCTTACTGCACAAGAAACACCAGATCTAGAAAGAGAAGAAGAAAAAAACAACCTAAGAAGGAAAACAAAATGCATGGAAACATTCACAGTAAGCGTTAAAATGCTGTGTTGTAGTTCACACCCAGTTCCCACAGGCCTCTCTCTGGATGTATATGACTATCTTCATTGCTGAAGAACTGGTTTGAATCACATCATTGTTGAAGAGAACCATGTCCATCAAAATTGATCATCTTATAGTCTTGTTGCTGTGTATAATGTTCTCCTGGTTCTGCTGATTTCACTCAACATCAGTTCATGCAAATCTCTCCAATGCTCTCTGAAATCCTCTTGTTGGTCATTTCTTACAGAACAATAATATTCCATAACATTCATATATCATAATTTATTCAGCCATTCTCCAATTGATGGGCATCCTTTCAATTTCCAGTTTCTTGCCACTACAAAAAGGGCTGCCACAAACATTTTTGCACATGTGGGTCCCTTTCCCTCCTTTAAAATCTCTTTGGGATATAGGCCCAGTAGAAACACCGCTGGGTCAAAGGGTATGCACAGTTTGATAACTTTTTGAGCATAGCTCCAAATTGCTCTCCAGAATGGTTGGATCCGCTCACAGTTCCACCAACAATGTATCAGTATTCCAGTTTTCCCACATCCCCTCCAACAGTTATCATTATCATTTCCTGTCATTTTAGCCAATCTGACAGGTGTGTAGTGGTATCTCAGAGTTGTCTTAATTTGAATTTCTCTGATCAATAGTGACTTGGAGCACCTTTTCATGTGACTGGAAATAGTTTCAATTTCTTCGTCTGAAAATTGTCTGTTCATCTCTTTTGACCATTTATCAACTGGAGAATGGCTTGAATTCTTATATATTTGAGTCAATTCTCGATATATTTTAGAAATGAGGCCTTTATCAGAACCTTTGGATGCAAAAATATTTTCCCAGTATACTGCTACCCTTCTAATCCTGTCTGCATTCATTTTGTTTGTACAAAAACTTTTTAACTTGATATAGTCAAACCTATCTATTTTGTGATTAATGATGAACTCTACTTCTTCTTTGGTCACAAATTCCTTCCCCCTCCACAGGTCTGAGAGGTAAACCATCCTACATTGTTCTAATTTGTTTATATTATCATTCTTTATGCCTAGATCATGAATCAATTTTGACCTTATCTTGGTATATGGTGTTAGGTGTGGGTCAATGCCTAATTTCTTCCATATTAGTTTCCAATTATCCCAGCAGTTTTTGTCAAATAGTGAGTTTTTATCCCAAAAACTGGGGTCTTTGGGTTTATCAAACACTAGATTACAATTGTCACTGAGTATTTTTTCCTGTGAACCTAATCTATTCCACTGATACACTACTCCATTTCTTATCCAGTACCAAATGGTTTTGGTGACCACTGCTTTATAATACAGTTTTAGATCTGGTGCAGCTAGGCCACCCTCATTTGCATTTTTTTTTCATTAATTCCCTTGAAATTCTTGACCTTTTGTTTTTCCAGATGAATTTTGTCGTTATTTTTTCTAGTTCAGTTAAATAATCTCTTGGGAGTTTGATTGGTATAGCACTAAATAGATAGGTTAGTTTAGGTAGTATTGCCATCTTTATAATATTCGCTCGACCTATCCAAGAACACTTGGTGTTTTTCCAATTGTTTAGATCTGACTTTATTTGTGTGGAGAGTGTTTTGTAGTTTTGCTCATATAGATCCTGACTTTCCCTTGGCAGATATATTCCCAAATATTT
>JAJPUD010011844.1:40306-52367 GCA_023553655.1 Myrmecobius fasciatus
GGCACGCAGAAGACTCCCAGGTGTGTGAAAAGCACAACGCTCCCACTGCTGTTCTGACTCCTGTTCCAGCTCCCTGCTCCAGCTCCCTGCCCCGGTCTCCCTGCACTGCAGTCTGGGTTCAGTATACCACCCGCCTGCCCAATTAAAACAGACCCATTTTGAGGTTCTTCCAGCGTATCTTCTTCTAGAATCGTGTTGTTCTCCAGATATTGTGGATTTTTTTGCTTCAGAATCAGTCTAGAGGCTTCATATGTTGTTGCTTTGAGGGGAGGTTAAAGGAGGTTACAGAGTCTCCTGTCTGATCTCCGCCACCATGGCTCCACCCTCTAATTTCTTTATAACAAGGAAGAGTTCATCCCATTCACATTCACAGTTAAAATAACAAATTCTGTATTTCCTGCCATCTTATTTACCCAAAGTTATGTTTTTCTCTTTCCTTTCCTCCTTTCATCCTTCATAGTATTTTCCTTGTAATGACCACCTCCCTCAAGCAGTCCTCTTCCCATTTAGAGCCTTGTGCCATTTTTACCCCTTCCCTCTAATTCTTCTATTTTTCCTTTGTATTAGTCTTTCCTTTTCTTTTCCCCCTTTGCCTCCCACTCCCTACAGAGTGGGACAAATTTCTCTGTGAACCCAGTTATATCTGATATTCTCTTCTAGAGTCAAATCTGATGAGAGTAAGATTCACACAATGCTCATCTCCCTCCCTTACTTCCCTAAATTATAATAGGTTTTCTTTGCCTCTTCATGATATGTAATTTCCCTTATTTTACCTTCTTTTTCCTCTTTTTCTAGTATGATTCCCTTTCTACATCTAGTTTCTTTTTCATATTATCAAAATAAAATCAAATTATCCCTGCATTCTCTAAGTATACCAATAATAGAAATATAGTTACCATGAGTTCTTCCCTTTTTTACCTTTTTAGGTTTCTCTTGAGTTCTGTGTTTGGAGGTCAAATTTCTTGTTCAGATCTGGCCTTTTCATTAGAAATAGCTGAAATTGAAGCAGCTATGTGGCACAGTGGATAGAGCACCAGCCCTGAAGTCAGGAAGACCTAAGTTCAAATTTTGTCTCAGACACTTAACATTCCTTAGCTATGTGACCCTGGGCAAGCCACTTAGACTCAATTGCCTCAGCAAAAAGAAAAAAAAAAGAAATTCACTTATATCCTTAAATATCCATCTTCTCCCCTGCAAGATAATGCTCATGTTAACTGGATAGCCTATTCTTGGCTATAATTCAAGTTCCTTTGCTTTTCAGAATATCAGATTCCAGACCCTTGGATCCTTTAAGATGGAAGCTGATAGATCCTGGATGATCCTAATTGTCCCTAGGTATTTGAATTGTTTCTTTCTGGCTTCTTACAACATATTTTCCTTAGTGGGATAGTCCTGAAATTTAGCCACAATATTCCTTGGGGATTTAATTTTGGGGTCTCTTTCTGGAGGTGATCAGTGAATTTTTTCAATGGCAATTTTACTTTCCTATTCTAAAACATCAGGGCAGTTTTATGATTTCCTGTAAGATAGAATCTAGTTTCTTTTCTTCATCTTGGCTTTCAGGAAGTTCAATAATCCTTAGATTGTCTCTCCTAGAACTATTTTCCAGGTAAGTTGTTTTTTCCTAGGAAAGATTTCATATTTTCTTCTAGTTTTTAATTTTTGTTGTTTGATTCTTGAAGTCTTATTGAGTCATTCACTTCCATTTGTTCAATTCAAATTTTTAGTGTATTGTTTTCTTCATTTACCTTTTTAGCTCCTTTTTAAATTGGCCAATTGAATTTTTTTTTGTTCATTGCACTCATTTTTCCATTTCACAAATTTTGTTTTTCAGTGAATTGGTGGCTTTTTCATATCTCTTTTGTAGGGCATTATATGCTTTCCTTTCCTTGTTGCTATGATCTCATTTCATTTCCCAATTTTTCTTCTAATTCTCTTTCAAGATTCTTTATGCAATCTTCCAGAAAAGTCTTGCGAAATGAATTCTTTCAAAGAGTTTTTCCCACTCTGTTTCTAGAATGCTGGGTCAGTTTTCTTTAATGACTGCTTGTAGAATACCATTCCAGGCTTCTTTTTTTTTTTTTGCTCATGGCCTTCAGATAGAACGATAGTTTTTAAATATTTTTTGGATCAGTTTTTTCAGTTCAGCTGTTTTTCTAATGAGATATTTCATATTTTCTTCCATTTTTATTTTTTTTAAGTTTGTTTCAATCTTACTGTCTCACAGAGTCATCAGCTTCCATTTGCCCTGTTCTTTTTTTTTCTTTGCTGAAGCAATTGGGCTTAAGCTACTTGTCCCAGGACACACAGCTAGGAAGTCTTAAGTGTCTGAGGACAGATTTGAACTCAATTCCTTCTGATTTTCTCCTGTTCTTATTCTTAATGTGTGATTTTCTTCAGTTAGTTGTTGTATCTCTCTTTCTATTTGGTCGAGTCTACTTATTAAGGTGTTGTTTTCTTCAGACAATTTTTTTCTTTACTCTTCCAAACTGTTCTCATTTCCTTTATCAGTTTTTTTTTCTTTTGCCTCTCTTATTTGTCTTTTAAAGTCTTTATAAGCACTTTAAAAAAGCCTCTTTGGGCTTGATACCAATCCATATGACTCTTTGGGCTTTTTTTGTGCTCATTTTGTCCTCATCCGAGTTTGTGTTTTGGTTTGCTCTGTCACCATAGTAGCTTTATATGGTTAAGGTTCTTTTCTGTTTCTTGTTCATTTCCTTTTCTTTTCTTTTTCTTTTTCTTTTTTCTTTTTTCTTTACTGTTATGATTGAGCTCTGCTCCAGGAGTAAATGTGGCACTGTCCTAAGCTTTCTGTGTAGTTCTGAGCCTTAACTTTGAGCACAGAGACCCTTTGTTTTTACAGGGAGTAACTTTATCTGCTCTTTTCAGGAAACATCTTGGTTTCCCAGTGTTTGCCTTCTTCCTTGGGACTGGAAGCCCCTCTACTTTGCTTCTCTACTTAGCCAGTACTGAGAGTAGAGTCTTCATAGGCTTTCCCAGAATCTATCAATGTTGGGATGATTGCTCTTCACCCTAGAGAGAATAACATTTCTTGAAGTTTTTCCAGTCTATATTGAGCTGGAGAGTGGTGCCATTCCATCAGACTCTTTTCCAAGGCTTATTTTCATGTGGTTTTTGAAGGAAAGTAAGAGAGCTAAATCAGCTTTCTGATTTTACTCTATCTTGGCTCCCATGACAAAGGCAATGGAGTAGAATTATGTATCTCCTTTTCCATTTGACTAATTATATTTTCAAGGAACTTTTATTTGTTCAATGATTTTTTGTGCCTTTCCATTTGGCCTGTTCTGTTGTATTTTTTTAGTCATTCTTCAGGCTTTTTAACTTCCTTTATCATTTCACCTAATAATTTTGTAGTTCATATTTTCTTTACTTTTTTTTCTTTACCAAACTACTAATCTGGTTACTTATTGTTTTACTGCATCACTCTCATTTCTCTTTCCTCTTTTTCTTCCACCTCTCATGCTTGATTTTCAAAATCCTTTTTGAGTCCTCCCATAGTTTATGATTAATTAAAATTTTGCTTGGTGACTTTGGATGTAAAAGTTTTGACTTTGTTATCGTATTTTCTGTTTTGATCTCCATTGTCAGCCCAATAATTTTCTATTGTCAGTTTGTATTTTTATTGTTCATTTTAACTCTTTGTTGCTACTTCAGGATGCATTCATTATCCTGAGATTCAGGGATTTTTTTTTTTTTTGCTAAGGTGATTGGAGTTAAGTGACTTGCCCAGGGTCACACAACTAGAAAGTGTTAAGTGTCTGAGGTCAAATTTGAACTCAGGTCCTCCTGACTTCAGGGTTTGTGCTCTATACACTGCACCACCTAACTGCCCCAGATTCAGCAATTTTTGCAGCTGTTGTCACAGATATGTCTAGGGACCTGTAAGTTTTCTGTTCTTCCAAGGTAATATTATCTAAGGAGACATGCTTACTACTCTTCTGTCCTGTTATTGGATCTTTGAGTAATCACAAGCACCCTTTTAATCTCTGGTGCTTACCCACACCACTGTGGCAGCAACTTTTTGTGGGCTAATGTTCCTTTTCACCCTGGAATTCCTACTTAAGAATGAGACCTAGACACAACTGTATGTAAAACAGCAGATTCCTGACTCAGTGCTATCAAAGAAACCTAGCAAAGTCTTTACCAGTTTTTTAACCCCCTTACCATATATGAGTTGAGAACTCTACAGACAGCAGTTGCATCTGCTTATTCATCATCTCCTAAGGCATGCTTCTGCCATGGCAGGGGCCAAGTCTTTGATGGCCTGAGCTTTTACTGACCTTTAAATTTGTCTAGAATCTTTGGTCTGAGAGATCTGGAAACTTCTAATATAGCCAATGGCTCAGTCATTCTGAGGGTGTTCCTAATTTGCAGGGGATTGGGGCTCTGTTGCACGCACTATGCTCCACTCTTACCCCGTGCAATAGCCCTTCTCTTCTGACTCCTAAGTCTCTTGGATAGGATAATCGTTTCACTCCATCTTTTTTTTTTTTGTGGGTTCTGCCACTCTAGAATTTGCTTAGAATCATTATTTAAAGATATATAGAAAGGTTTGGGAGAAAGCTCGGGTGAGTTCCTTCCTTTACTATGCCATCTTGGTTCTGTGATAAAAATCAATAACTCCATCAATAAATTTCTTTAAGAGCTTTTAAATTTGCTTTGAGAGGTAATTCTGCATGTTGCTCTTTTATGCTACTAGGGATCTCGTAAATTCTCTTTTTTGATGCACTGAGGAAAAATATCATTGCCTAATACTTCTTTATTTTATGGTCTCATAATTTCTAAGATTGCTTTCAAGATATTGCAGTGAAAAATTGAGAAACATTGAGTCAGAAGACAGAACAGTGGAGGAGGTGTTAAGAAATTGAGTTGTGGAAAGTAAACTGTGTGATCCTAGTCTACCTTTCTAACATTTTCATACCTTAATTCATTTATGTCATGACCTTTTAAGTGCTATACTAATGTGAGCTATTAGTAAAGTGAATTATTGCCTACTGGCTTTGGCCATACTTATGTATCACTAGGTTTCATTCTACCTCCACTTCAATCCCATACATGGAGATCCAAGAAAACCCTAAAGATTTCACTGGAACTCTAGGGAAGATAAATTGAGGGACATTAGTCAGTCATTGTAGTCACAGGTTACAGAAGGAATTTTATATTTAAAGTATTTTGTAAAAAAGAAAAAATCAAAGTGATATATAAAATGCTGTTATTTTTAAGCCATGTTCTATGTCCTCTTTGCCCAAAAGACGTTACTGTGTCTTGGTGGATTTGATGTCCTATATAGTATCTCTTAAACACTTGTAGTTTAAAAATGTTGATTTATAGAATTGAAAAGTCAGTGTATTGTGGTCCTCGTAATTGTTACCTAAATAATCTACATTTATCATCCATAACTTTACAGCCATTTTCATTATCAAATATAATGAATTTCTTTTGATAAAAGTAACACTTCAATTACTTCAACTCACCTAGTTTCCAAATATTAATTGCCAACTTATTGTTAATTAATATCACACAAAAAAGCCAGCTAAATTAATAATTGCTACTTACCTACTTCATGAGAAAGCTGTGAGAATTAATGAGACATGTACAATCAATCAATCAAACAAGAGAAAATAGTCAAGTATGGCTAAAAATAAATGTGGAAGAAAATTGAATATTCAAACTATTTATTAAAGGAAGGAAACAAAATTAAACTGCAACATAAGTTTACATTACAGAAATTATTTGCATTTGTATTAATTTTTCTTTTAATTTACATTCAACTATTCAATGATGGTATTATTCATTACAACCCAGAAAAAGTTTTGAGAGGCCATTATGTCCAATCTATATCCTAATAGGAAGCTCCTCTACCTTATCTTCCCACTAAGAAATAATATAACATTTTTCAGAAAATTTTTAGCAAGGGAAAACCCACTACCTCCCTTTGTAGCATTTCTTATTTTATATGCATAGGTCTTTAGAAGTTGTCATAGATTATTATTATTATTATTATTATTATTATTATTATTATTATTTATATTATTTGTTTTTTTCCTTTCTGACATCAAAAAATCTTCAAAATAACTTTTTCATAACTGTCATTATAGCATATAGAAGAAGTTACTTGATATAAGGTTTATTTTGTCATGAAGTTTAGGTTTAAAAACAAGGAAAATTCATTGTCTTCAAGTAAGTCAATTGAATAATGTTAATAGTTTAACCATGCCTTTATACAACCATTTAGTTGTTGTTGTTGTTGTTGTTGTTGTTGTTTTGTCTTCAATTCTGTTCCTAAAGATTATGATTTGACTTCAAATTTATTACCATCTGATTTCAAAGACCAGAGCTAGAAGTGATGCTTCATTATTTTTTTCCAGGACACCATTTTAATTGAACTGTTTCTGACAAAAAAATGTGTTACAGTAACCAATTTTTTTTTAGTAAACCAGGAGAAGCTTAATGAAAACTGAGTTGTACCTTGAATAAAGAAATTTGTCTTTGGGGAGGCAGAATCAAGATGGCCGAGAGTAGATAGATGTTGGTCTGAGCTTTTCCGGATCTTGCCCTTAGATCAACATCAGATAGAGCTTCTGAATGGGTTTTGTAGTGAAAAGAAAAGTAGAAAGGGAAAGGAATAAGAAAGGGTGAGGGGCTCAAAAGGGGAGGCAGATTGAGAGAGGTGGTAATTAAAAATAAAATATTAATGAGATTATATTTGCTTTTTCTGAGATAAGGATCACTAATACTGAAGTTAAAAAAAAAGCAGGAATACTGATTCTTATTTCAGATAAAGCAAAAGCAAAAATTGATCTAATTAAAAGAGATAAGGACGGAAACTACATCTTACTAAAGGGTACCATAGATAATAAAGTAGCATAGATAATATAATAAACATATAGACACCAATTGATCTAGTATCCAAGTTCCCTAAGGAGAAGTTAAAAGACGTTCAAGAAGAAATAGACAGTAAAACTGTACTAATGGGAGATTTCAATTTCGTTCTATCAGAACCCTAATAAAACGAATGACAAAATAAGAAAGACATTAAGGAGGTAAATAGAATTTTGGAACTGTTAGGTATGATGGGCCTTTAGAGAAAATGGAATGGAGGCAGAAAAGAATATACTTTTTTCTTGATGGTTCATGGAGCCTACACAAAAATTGACCATGTATTAGGGCATAAAAACCTTAAAATAAAATGTAGAAAAGCAGAAATATTAATTGCATCTTTTTCAGATCATGATGCAATAAAAATTACATATAATAAAGGCCTAGGAATAAATAGATCAAATAGTAATTGGAAACTAAATAATCCTAAAGAATGAGTGGGTGAAACTAGAAATCATTGACACAATTGATAATTTCATCCAAGATAATGACAATAGTGTGAAAATGTACCAAAATTTTTTAAATGCAGCCAAAGTAGTTCTTAGGGAAAGTTTTATTTCTCTAGATGTTTACTTGCATAAAATAGAGAAAGAGAAAATGAATTAAGTGGGCATCTACCTAAAAAGGTTAGAAACCAAAGAAATTAAACCCCCCAAATACCAAATTTGAAATTTGGAAAATAAAAGGAGAGCTTAATAACATCAAAAGTGAGAAAAATATATAGCTAATAAATCTAAAAGTTGTTTTTGTCAAAAAGCTATCAAAATAAATAAATCTTTAGTTAAAATGATAAAAAAGGAAAGACTATCAAATTGTTGGTATCAGAAATGAAAAAAGTGAACTTTCCACCACTGAAGAGAAATTAGATGAATAATTAGGAGCTATTTTGTCCAGCTGTATGCCAATAAATCTGATAATCCAAGTGAAATGGATGAATGATTACAAAAAAATATAGATCACCCAGATTAACAGAGGAGGAAATAAATTACTTAAATAGTCCCATTTTAGAAAAAGAAATTGAACAAGCCATTAATCAGCTCCCTAAAGAAAAATATTCAGAGGCAGATGGATTAACGGGTGAATTCTACCAAACATTTAAAGAGCAATTAATTCCAATACTATACAAACTTTTTGGAAAAAAAATAGGGAAATAAGAAATACCACTAAATTCCTTTTAGGGCACAAACATGGTGCTGATACCTAAATTATAGACTGATTTCCCTAATGAATATTGATGCAAAAATCTTAAATAAAATATTAGCAAAGAGATTACAGCATGTTATTATCAGGATAATACACATTAACCAAGTAGTATTTATACCAGGAATGCAGGGCTGGTTCAATATTAGGAGAAGTATTAGCATAATTGATTATATAAATAAACAGTCCTACAGAAATCATATGATTATTTCAATAGATGCAGAAAAAGCATTTAACAAAATCCAGCACCTATTCCTACTAAAAAAATAGAGTGCATAGGAATAAATGGAATTTTCTTTTGAGTGATCACTAGCAACTATTTAAAACCAACAGCAAGCATAATTCATCAATGTGATGTGGAATATGCCATTCCCAATAAGATCAGGGGTGAAACAAGGTGGCCCACTATCACCATTATTATTTAATATTCTATTAGAAATGTTATCTTTGGCAATAACAGAAATAAAATAAATTAAAGGAATTAGACTAGGCAATGAGGAGATCAAATTGTCATTTTTTTGCAGATGATATGATAGTGTACTTGGAAAATCCTAGAGAATCAACTAAAAAACTACTAGAAATAATTCACAACCTTAGCAAAATTTTATTATACAAAATAAATCTACATCAATCATCAGTATTTCTATATGTTATCAACAGAGTCCAGTAGCAAGAGATACATAGAGAAATTCTATTATAATTACTGTAGATAATATATAATATTTGGAAGTCTACCTGCCAAGACAAACTCAGGAAATATAAGAACCCAATTACAAAACACTCTCCACTAAAATAAAGCCATATCTAACTAATTGTAAGAATATCAAGTGCTCAGGGGTAGGCCAATCTAATATAATTAAAATGACAATTCTATCTAAATTAATATATGTATTCAGTGCCATACCAAGAAAAATCCTAAGACATCATTTTACAGAGCTAGAAAAAATAATAACAAAGTTCATCAAGAAGAACAAAGAGTCAAGAATTTCAAGGGAATTAATGAAAAAATGCAAATAAGGTGGCCTAGACCTAAAACTGTTTTATAAATGAGCAATTATTAAAACCATTTGATGCAGGCTAAGAAGGTAGTTCATCAGTGGAATAGGCTAGGTTCACAAGACACAATAGTCAATGATTATAATAATCTAGTATTTGATAAATCCAAAAACCCCAATTTCTGGAATAAGAACTCACTATTTGACAAAAATTACTGGGGAAATTGAAAATTGGTATGACAGAAACTAGGCATTGATACATATCTACCACCATATTCCAAGATAAGGTGGAAATGGATTCATGATTTAGACAAAAAGAGTAATATTATAAGCAAATTAGAAGAACAAAGGAGACCTTACCTTTCAGATCTGTGGAGAAGAAAGGTATTTGTGATTAAAGAAGAACTGGAGTACATTACTGAATACAAAATGGATACTTTTGATTACATTAGGTTATTGTTTGTGCATAGAAAACCAATGCAGACAAGATTAGAAGCAAAGCAATGAACTGGAAAAAAAAAACTTTTTGCATGCAAGGGTTTCAATAAAGCATCTTTTCTAAAATGTATAGAGAATTGAATTAAATTTTTAAGAATCAAAGCCATTTTAAATGGTCAAATGGTCAAAGAATTTTAATATACAATTTTCAGATGAAGAAATTAAGACTATTTTGAGTCATATGAAAAAGTGTTCTTAATCATTATTGATCAGAAGAAAGCAGAGTAAGATAACTCTGAGGTGCCACTACACACTTCTCAGGTTGGCTAAGATGATAGGAAAAGATAATAATGAATGTTGGAGGGGATGTGGAAAAACTAGGATTCTAATACATTGTTGATGGAGTTGCAAACTAATTCAACCATTCTGGAGCAATTTCTCCTGGATTTGTATCGCAAAGATATCATAAAAGGAGGGAAAGAAACCTACACGAGCCAAAAATTTGTAGTGGCAAGGAACTGGTAACTGAGTGTATGCCCATTAGTTGGAGAATGGTTGAATAAGTTATTGTATATGAAGGTTCTGTAACATCATTGTTCAATAACAAATGGTCAGCAGGATGATTTCAGAAAAGCTTGGGAGACTTACATGAACTGATGTTAGGTGAAGTGAGTAGAATCAGGAGAATATTATCCCACAGCAACTGCAAGATTATACAATGATCAGTTCTGATGGACATTGTTCTTTTCAACAGCGAGATGATTTAGGCCAGTTCAAATTGTCTTGTAATGGAGGGAACCATCTGTACTCAGAGAAATGACTGTGGGGACTCAGTGTGGATTACAACATAGTATTTTCACTCTTTTTGTTGTTTGCTTGCATTTTGTTGTTTGCTTGCATTTTGTTTTCTGTTTCATTTTTTCCCCTTTTTGATCTGATTTTTCTTGTGCATCATGATAATTGTGAAAATATGTGTAGAAGAATTGCACATATTTAACATGCAATCTTGCCATATAGGAGAAGAAGTGGGGAAAGGGAGAGAAAATTTTTAGAACACAAGGTTTTCAAGGGTTATGTTGAATACTACCTATGCATATGTTTTGAAAATAAAAAGCTTTAAAAATTAATTTCATTTTAAAAAAGAAATCTTGATCTGAAAATTGTATCTTAAGCATTTATTAGCTGTTGTGCTTGCCAAGTTCCTTGCCTTCTCAGAGCTTCAGCTTTTCTCATCTTCAAAATGCATATAAGTACTTATTTCAAACTCATTTCACAAGGTTGTTTTAGGTAAATCACTTTGTGAATTTTAAACCCTATATAAATGGTTTGATGATTTGAGAGCTATGAAGCATAGTTATTTGAATCAGTGAGAGAGTTAGAAAGAGAAAGATACACAAACAGAGACAGAGACTATGTCAGAGAGAAAGTGAGCAACAGAAGATTTAGTGTTGCAACTTTAGAAGGAAGAAAACTGAGGTAGAAGACAAGTTAAGTGACTTGTCTACAATTATGCAAGTTAATGGGCCAGGAATTGGATGCAGTTTTTCTGATTGGGAGACTAAAGCTCCTGTCACTGTACCTTACTGATTTTTATTTTAAGCTTGATTAGAAATGATTCATGTAGGAAAGATCTTGATTTGCATTAAGTGTGAACAGTTCATTTTCAGAGATCAGATAAGAAGATCAGAGATCAATTTATAGAATTCTTCAAATTTCAATTGCACAGATATTTATTTAGTTCCCATCATGTGTAAAGAATTATACTCAGGTTGAGAGAGACAGAAATGTGTCCTATAAAAAGGAATTCATCTGAGGGAGTAAATTAAAAGAGGTAACAGACACCCAAATGGCTAAAATAAATAAGAATAAGTTAATTATGTAAGAATGATACAAAGTGCTATATAAGAATTAAGAAGAAGAAAAACTGATCCTTCAGGAAGCAGCAAGGCTTCTAAATAGGGCAGTATTTCAGTTGTCTTGAGTTATGAGGAAGAATTCAAAAGTTAGAGTTGTGTGGGAAGGCATTTAAGGAACAGAGTGCTATTAACAAAGCACGGGAGGTGGTCACAGACTGGTAAACAATCCAAGTTGCTGAGAAAATAGATACTGCAGGGAGAGTTCATTCCATTCACATTTACAGTTAAAAGCAGAAGCAGATAGCAGACAGGATTAAAAACCAGAATCCAGCAATATGTTGTATACAAGAAACACATCTAAAACATAGAGATACAAACAGGGTGAAGGTAAAAGGCTGGTGCAGAATCTATTATGCTTCAGGTAAACAAAAAAAGCAGGGGTAGCAATCCTGATTTCAGACCAAGTAAAAGCAAAGATAGACTTAATTAAAAGAGACAAAGAAGGGAATTATATCTTCCTGAAGGGTACCATAGATAATGAAGCAATATCAATACTAAACATATATGCACCAAGTGGTATAGCATGGAAAATCCTAGAGGAAAAGTTCAGAGAGAGGCAAGAAGAAATAGACAGCAAAACTATAATAGTGGGGGATCTCAACCTCCCTCTCT
>JAJPUD010011845.1:0-10186 GCA_023553655.1 Myrmecobius fasciatus
TCTCCCATCTTCCCCTCACTCTCTCCCCCCATGACTTCCCATGTTTTCCCCCCTCTCTCTCCTCCTGTGATCTCCTGTATCTCCCACCTTCCCCTCACACCCTCCTTGTCTGCTTGGTTCCCTGCAGTAGCCATCTACCTTGGGATCAAGAGGAAGCCACCCCCCGGCTGCTCCGATTCCCCTGGAGTGTGAAGTTGACAAGCTCGCGCCCACCGGAGGCCCTCATGGCAGCCCTTCGCCAGGCCACGGCGGCTGCCCGCTGCCGCTGCCGTCAGCCCCAGCCCTTCCTGCTGGCCTGCCTGCACGGTGGGGCCGGCGGGCCCGAGCCCCTGTCCCACTTCGAGGTGGAGGTGTGCCAGCTGCCTCGGCCCGGCCTCCGGGGCGTCCTTTTCCGCAGGGTGGCGGGCACTGCCCTGGCCTTCCGCACGCTGGTCACCCGCATCTCCAATGACCTGGAGCTCTGAGACTGGCAGAAGCCCCCTCCGCCATAGACTTTGAGGGGGCCGGGGAAGGGGAGCCCCCACTCCCCACTGAAGAGCTCAGCTTCCCTTTGTCCTTCTTCCACGCCACTAATGCTGGGATTGGGGAGGGGGGAGGAGCGTCGGAGAGGGTGGCCACCATAGTTACTCTAGTCTTTTCGAGCTGGAAAAAGCCTTAGAGACCATTAAGTTCAACCCTTCCCATTTTACAGAAGGGGAAACTGAGTTTCAGGGAGGGGAAGGGACTTGTACAAGATCAGATAGTTGGGGGGCTTAGAACCCAGTTTTCCTGCGTCCCTGGTCATTCTCCCACACCAAAGCCCAGACCCACTCCTACCCCGCCCACCCCTTCTTCCACTCCATGGAATGAGGCTTTGAAGCAAGAGGTGGAGTCAGGTTGGACAGGTCCTGGTGCTAAGTTGGGCACCTGTCCCACACAATGGCCTGGGAGCCAGGAATCCTAGGTTTTCCTTCCCAAATCTCACTCTTTTGACCTTGGACAAGTCAGCCTGGCCTCAGTTTCCCTCTTCTGACTGAGGAGGGAGTTAGACTTGTTTGGTCTCTAGAGTATCTCCTAGCTCTATCCCCAATTTTTTTGGGGGGGAGGCAGCTGGAGGGAACCTTGTAAAACCTAGATTCCCTACTCTTTCGAGGATGGGTTGCTAGAGATGTCGCAGGAAAGCTGGGAGGATGGGGAAGGGAAGGGGGTCAGGTATAAAGAGGGACAGTGCTCTGATCTGCCCCGCTCCTCCTTCCCCCCCCCCCATTTACTAAGATCTACCACGAGGCTGAACTTTGGACTGGGTGGCAAATTGGCTTTGAAGGCCAGGTACAGAGTCCCAGGAGGAGCTTGGCTATAGGGAAAGCCCCCCACCCCAGCCTGAGGGCTTTTCCTTCCCTTTCCTTCCCTCTAAAACCACCTCAGGTGCCCAAAACTGATTTGGATTGGACTCTATGGGGCGAAGTTCTCAAATTCTCCCCCTTCCGTTACCTGGTGTGAGAGGTTTGGAGTGAGGGAAGATGGAAGAGGGGAGTTGGGAGGACTGGGGCCCTCCCCTCTTTTTTTCCTCCCTCCTCCTCCCTCCCACCTACCAATCAGACTCCTTCCCCCTTCCTCTTTTCCCTGGCACTTTGTACAAATCCTTGTAAATATATCCTCCCTCCTGCCTCCCAACCACCCCTCACACCTTGTCCGCCAAGGGAGCTGCCTCGAGTTTTTAAGTTATTATGCCCCTGGTCCCCCCAGCCCGGCCCCGGCCCCTGCCGCCTGTTACCAATAAAATTAGGAGATTCCCCCTGCCTAGCTGTATCCTTTTTCCCAACACCAATCTTCATGACCTTAAGATGCTCTCAGAGGAGACCCAAGGGAGAGAGTCTTTCCTCCTCTGCTCCCTGCTTTGTGACCAAATCACTGGGGCCTCCATTTCCTCATCCGAAGAATGAGGGAGTTGGACTCCATTGTCTCCCAGCATGAATCCTGTGAACTCTTGTCCACTAGAACACTAGGGGTAGGTCCAGAGAAATGTTGGACAGCGTCCATGGCCTGGGAGAAGGGGAGCAAGAAGCAAAAAAAAAAAAAAAACAACCACAGAAAAAAAACAACCAAAAAAAAAGAAAATTACCAAAACCACCAAAAAAAACCAAACTTGGTCCAAAACGGAAGAGAGAAAAGTTTTGGTTTTAATTTAAATGAAAAAAAAAATTGCACACACCGAGAAGCGGGGGCAGCAAGGCTGAACAGCAAAGTGAGTGTGTGTGTGTGTGTGTGTGTGTGTGTGTGTGTGTGTGTGAGAGAGAGAGAGAGAGAGAGATCTGGAGGTTCTTAGTGGACCACACCAGAACCCATGAGGAAAAGAACCAGCCTTCCTTTGCCACATCCCATCCATTTCTGAAGTTCTACCTTTTTTGGAAGGTCTTTACTGGGTGCAAAGAAGGTCTTTACTGGGTCCCCTACTGTGAGGGGAAGGGAAGCTGTAGAACACTAGGAGAGATGGCAGCTGAGAATCCAGGGTGGCTGTCACAGGGGAAAGAAGTCAGACTTGTTTGAGACAGCTGCTGAGCTCCATGAGCTGGCCCTGTGTGGAATGGGGGGGGACCGGCCCTCGGCTGTCTGGGGAGGGGCTTCCAGCTTGCCCTAGCCAGGGTTTAGACTGGCTCCCAAAGTTCTTTTCATTTCTGGGGTGACTTTCCTGTTGGGTCACTTCCTCATTGTGTGATTTCAGACAAGTCACCCCCTCCATTCCCTGGGCCTTGGTTTTTCCCATTTGTAAAATGAGGGGAGTAAATCCTGGTCCTTTACTGGTTCCCCCCCCCCTTTCAGGTCCGACAATTGAGGATTGTAATTTAAGTGAGGGCATGTTAATCTTGCCTGGTCTCCCATGGAGCCCTGGAATCCTAGGGCCAACACTGGAGTCCCCCTCCCCCCCATCCCATCAGGTTCCTTATCTCTCTGGAGGCAGGTGACTGCACCCAAATTTCAAAGGCCTTATTTCCCATTTGGCCTATTTTGATCACTTCCTTGGGTAAGGGTTGGGATAATGGGCAGGTTTGCCCCGATTTCCTAGGGAGAATGAGAACCTCAAACCCTTCATTTGGCCCCATCCCTTAAGTGAGATCTCATCCCCCCAATTGGCACCCCTCTTTCCCTCCAATGAACCCCAAACTGCAGGCCAAACTTCCATTCTCATTAAACCGAATTTCCTTCAATTAACCTCACTGAGCCCCATTTGCATTCATCTATCACCCCCGCTGCCCCACTTAGGACTCCATCTCCTTCACTGAATCTCAGTAAACTCCCATGTGCTCATTGTGTCCATCCTCCCTCTATCTCTGTGCACAGTGGATCTCTCCCATCACTGACCTGCTCTTCCCAACCTCATTTCTCCACTGAGGATCCCATCTTCTATAAATCCTATACATACTCATGGAGTTTTCAATCTCCCTACAGCCCTCACACCACTGGACCCCATCGCCCCCTCTGTTTCCTCTTCAGTCACTAGCCAGTGCCCTCCTTGAAGACTCTGCCCTTTCCCTGAGGATCTCATTCTCTCAATGATTGTCTTACCTCAAAAAACCCTTATCCATGTCTTGAGGTTTCTGTCTCTCTCGCCAAGCCCTAATCCCCTTTAAACAGCCTCCGGTGCTTGTCACTAAGCATTTAGATCCTCCCCTGCCCTCCCCATTGATTCTCCATCTCCTCATCCCCTCATCAAGTGGATGCAGAATCAACCAGAGTCTAAATTCTCTATCTGTGAGTGGTCAAAAGCTCAGATGGATAACTCACCCAACAGACCAGGAAATAAGGATCCATAAAGGGCTCAACTGAAGAGGGAGATGGCAGACCGCTCTGGTGTCTTTGCCAAGAAAACCCCAAAGGGGATCACGAAGACTCCCTCACGACTGAAATGACTGAACCAAAAGGTCTCAGTGGGCTGGAACAAGGGGCTGTATCCAATGAGATGAAACTGAAAATGGATAAATGGAAAGATTGTCCCAGAGTCTTCCTTTAGCGATTCAATGTGACAAGGAAGTTGCTCTAGGTTCTCCAGGGTAAGCAATTAAGCAGTAGGGCTTGGAGGATGGTTCTGTTGACAGGGATTGCCAGCTGCCCAAGGAGGACCCAGTTAAGGGATCACCCGGTAAATGTTAAGATCATATAAAATTTCTTGAGAGATGTGATCTCTGAGGGAACTTTGTTCAACAGTCTCCTTGGTGGTGGTGGTGGTGGTGGGGGCAGCTAGGTGGCTCAATGGCTAGAATCTGGAGTCAGGTAGACCTGAATTCAAATGTGACCTCAGATATTTACTATCTGTGTGGCCCTGGGCCGGTCACTTAAGTCTGATTGTCCCCAGAAATACATACAAACAATCACTACCTTCCCCTCCCCACACATAAATCCTTCCACACACATACAATCTGATTGTGAAAATCAAGTTATAAGCCAGAAAGCATGTGCTTCCCTAAAGTATTTTTCACCACCAGGGGTATGCTGATAAACATTTAACAACCAGCTTTGGAGTTGAGGGAAGGATGGATACATTTAACCTCACTTTTAAGCTTTAATTGTATCTCTAACATTTTCTCCATCACTTAAGTCTAGACCAGCAGACTGATTTGTAGTATATGCCACTTTCTGAGCTATAAATTCTCCCACTGAAGATTTAACAATCAGCTTTTAGCAGGTGTGAACTGGTTCTAGCATCCCCCAACTCACAGTACAAATGGAAGTGGAATCCCTTATAGGGAGTGCCTTTCCCCCAGTTGCTTCCCTTTTAGATCATCATTGTGCCAATTGCATCATGGAAAGAAGCCTGGATTTGGAAGGGGGGAATCAGGATTTGAATCCCAGCGACTTTCTATTTCCAGTTCCCTCAAGAGCCTATGATCAACAATACAATGAATGATCCAAGCTAATTCCGAAGGACTCATTCTGAGAAACACCACCCACCTCCAGAGAGAGAGCTGATAGAGTCTGGATGCAGAGTGAAAAATCATTATTTTTCACTTTTTCCCTTGCTTTTCCCTTTCAAACATGGCTAACATGGAAATATATTTTATAGGACTTCACATTTAAGAAAAAGATTTTATTTTCCCCTATGTCACTAGAGGCAGTTTCTAACATTCACTTTTTAAAATCGACTTCCAAGTTTTTTCTCTGCTTTCCTCACTTGCCCTCTCCCTGAGACAGTATGTAACTTTATATAGGTCACTACATGTTCAATCATTACTGTATTAGCCTGACTTCACATGTTAAACAAGATCCTATGATCAAAAGAGATCGACAAGTGAATTAATCCATCCATCAATTGACACACATTAATTAGGTGCCTACTGTATACCGCAGTGTTACATTCTGAGGACACAAAGAAAAAATAAAAGAACTATCCCCTAATCTCAGGGACCAGACAATTTGCTGGTGAAAACAACATATTAGAAACCAATTGGTTAAGAAATCAATTAAGTACCTGCTTTGTGTAAAGGCAGCTGGGTGGTACACTGGTTAGAACTCCAATCAGGAAGATCTGAGTTCTAATTTGGCTTCAGACTCTATCTGGCTTTATGATCCTGAACTAGCCACTTAACCTTGTTTGCCTCAGTTTCCTCATCTGTAAAGTGAAGAATGTTGCACTACGTCCCCTCTGAGGACCCTTCCAATTCTGTCAAGGATCTTAGGTGCTCTTAAGTGTTAATAGACGTCTTGCCCTCTAGTTGGGAGGGTGGGGCAGGTTGTTAGTCCATCCCGTGGTCCTTTACTTCCATCAGATCCGTGATTTGTGCCTACATTTTAGGAAGGTCATTGTTGGGCTTGGAGGGTCTAAAGATAGATGGACAGGATGAGAAGGGCAAAGAAAGTCATGCTATATGAGAATCAGTCATAGAAACTGGCAAAACTTAGTTGGGACTTACATACTGGATCCCTGTCTTCCAGTTCCTGAAGGGAAGCAGGAATAGACCTGCTCTGCTTAACCCCAGAGGGCAAAATGAGGAACAATTGGGAAAGGAGGGAGCAATCTAGGAAGGCAGATTTCAACTTGGAATAATGAAGGACTTCCTAATGTGGGGTGGAGTGGGAGGGAGAGGAAGGGAGGAAATTCTCCAAGGAAAAGATTCAGAGATCCAAGGCAATGTGAAACAATCTGGGTAGATAGATATCAATAGAATTATCAGTAAGAGTAATTATTAATTCTTAATAATAGCTAGCAGTTACACAGAGCTCTAAACTTTGCAAAGAACCACGTACATTATCTTTGATCCTTACAGTGACCCTGGGAGGGAGGTGCCATTATTATTATTCCCATTTTCCAGATAAGGAAACTGAGTTACAGAGCACATAAATGATTTGCTCACACAACTAGGAAGTGACTGAGTCAGAATTTGAACTCAATTTTTCCTAATTTTTGTCTTGTTATTTGTGTATTCTTAATTTCTGCCTGTAAAATCAATACCTCCGCAAACTGGGGCAGAGGAGCCTAGCATTAAGAAAAAGTAAAGGGAAGTATCTAGAGATCAGAAGTCAAGTGACATGAGGTGAACAGTTCTCAAATTAATAGATTGACAGAAGAGTTAGGATTGACAAGGATGAAGCAAGACAAATTGTCAAAAAGAGGACAAATGACTGTGGATCTTGCTTCAAGCAGGAAGAACAAGGGCAAAGAAAGTGTGGGATGTTTGTATTTCTTCCAGGACCATGTAACACCTATGCATGTACAATGTATACTTTACTCCCGTCCTGGAGGAGATGAAAGGAACATATGTCAACATCCCAAGTTATTAGGGCAAATGCAATGTTTCTTAAAAGAATGGAAGGAGAGCTAGGAAAAGTAAACAAATTTGAAAAGGAATATAAAAAGGAAGAAAGATCTTGCCAGGCTCTGAGAAGAAGGTGAGAAAGAGAAGAAAGGATAATTGATGAATATGAGGAGCTCTGTGTGGTGTCTTGGTGGGAGGATTTTCTTCTAGAAGGGGAAGCAGGACCACTTCTAGAGGAGCAAGGATATATATATAGATCTAGAGCTAGATCTCTCTCTATATATATAGATATAGATATATCTATCTATCTCTCTCCATATATCTATATATCTATATCTATATATAGCATCTGCTATGTGCCAGGCATTGTGCTAAGTGCTGAACAAATGTCATTTGATCTTCACAACAATCCTGCAGGATATGTGCCATCATTACTCCTAATTTACAGATGAAGAAACTAGGTGAAAATAGGTTAAGTGACTTGCTCAAGGTCACACAACTAGTAAGGATTCAATTTCACATCTATCTGACTCATCCCAATTTTCTATGCCATGTTGTCTCTCCTGGAAGGCAGTGCCATCTGTTGGAATAATCCGAGAAAGACAAGACAGAAATGGTGCAGAGAAGGGGAGGGGTAAAGGTGAATGAAAATAAGCCAGGTGGAGCTGCTATTAGACACCACCTTCTAACCTTTGTGCACAATTCCTGCCTTTCTGGTGTACATAATTACAAGCTTCCCAGGCTCTGAGCTACCCTTCAGACAAGGATGTATGACCCAATGCCTAATGTTTTGAAGATGAAGTCAGACCAAAAGGGATGAGCAGCTCTTAACTGAAGCCTCAAGGAGGAATGATTAAGAGAAAGATAAAGGGCTAACTGCCTAAGGAGATTGTCCCTGCACACCCAGGGGAAGGAACTCGTCAGCCAGCTCAGCTGTGGAAGAGATGTGCAAAGAAAGTGAGAGTCAGGACCCTGTAAGTGAAGGTGAAGGCAAAAGAGTTGTGGTTTGGTCCTTTGTGGCTGTGTCAGGGGTGCCCAATCCCAGAATGCACCGAACCTGGGAATGATCACTACAGGCAACCAAAAGGGCTTTGGGGAGGTTTGCTTTTTTTTTTTTTTTTTTTTTTACCATTGGAAGCAAGAAGAGAAACAAAGCAGAGACAGAATTGCTTCTTGGGGTGAAAGTGGTGAGGATGATGAAGGAAGTAGAGAGGGAAGAAGAAAAGAGGAAGAAAGAGAGAATAAACATTTGTTAAGCACCTATTCTGTGCCAAGTGCTGTGCTAAACACTTTACAAATATCTCAACTGATAAGCTAAGCTGCCTCAATCATATTTACTTTTGTTTTCTCTTTCAAGGAGAGTGTTCTTTATTCTCCAAATGAGCAAACAAAAAATGGTTACTGGAGAGTGGAATAAATCGAGAGACATTGGTTGGTTGGTTATTGTCCTTAGCTCTTGAAGGGGACCAAACTGACATCTCCATGTTAGAGTCATGTTGTGTCCGACTACGGCTGATTGAATCAAGATGAGCTCAGAATGTTCTCCCATAGGTTGGACACAAATAGTCCATGCAAACATTTTGGGTAGGTTTTCAAAATTTGCACATCCCATGTTTCTTTTGAACTACTTCAATTCTGCTTTGCTCATAGAGCATTTGGTTGAGGGCACGCCACGCTGGGCGGTCTTGTGTCAATGTCTCCCATGTCACACAATTGATTCTAAAGTTCTTCAGAGAGACCTTAGGAGTGTCCTTGTATTGCTTCTTCTGACCACATGTGATCGCTTGCCTTGTATGAATTCTCTATCGAATAGGCTTTTAGGCATTCAAACAACATGGCCAACCCATCAGAGTTGTGCTCTCTGCAGTAGAGTGGGTGTAGAGGAGGGTGGGTAGATTCGTTCAAGAAAGGACCTCAGAGTCTGATAGCTTATCCAGCCAGGTGATCTACAGATTGTTCCTAAGACAACTCAAATGGAAGCCATTCCATTTCCTGGCGTGGCGCTGGGACACTGTCCAAGTTTCACCAGCATACAATAAGGAGGTCAGCTCAATGGCTTCCAGCCCATCGCTCTCCATGATGAATACTAATCACCAGGGCTTCCAGAATGTAGCAATGGCCGCCCCTCTCTGCTACAAGCAGGCTCACAATCCAATCACAGTCCAAAATTATTCCATTTTACAGATGCAAGCCCCCATCCAAGCCAATCATCCAATGGCTGAGCTAATCCAAATTAAATAATTTATGCAATCAGGGCAAAAGGCACTTAAAAAAACATACAGAATAGAAAATAAAGAGCAAAAAAATTAAATCAGATATTAAGGATCCTCAACAGCCTTTCCCTAACTGATGTTACCTCCAAATATTTCTTAGGAATGCTAATCAACTCCCAATTGTTAGTTCAGGGTGAACTAGCACCTCTGGTATGAGGGCTACTGAGCCCTTTTCATGGTTATTCATCTACCTTTAGCACCCACTTAACACTCAACTTTTTTTAAAATTTTTTTAATAAAGCCTTTTATTTTCAATCCGTATGCACAGATAATTTGACAACATTGATCCTTGCATAGGCTTGTGTTTCAGATTTTCTCCTCCTTGCCCCCAACCCCTCCACTAGATGGCAAGAAATTCAATATATGTTAAACATGTTAAAATATATATTAAATCCAATATGTATTAACATATTTATACAATTCTCTTGCTGCACAAGAGAAATCAGATCAAAAAGGAAAGTAAATGAGTAAGAAAACAAAATGCAAGCTAACAACAACAAAGAGAGTGAGAAAGCTATATTGTGATCCACACTCAGTTCCCACAGTCCTCTCCCTGGATGTAGATGGCTCTCTTCATCACAAGATCATTGGGACTGGCCTCAATCATCTCATTGTTGGAAAGAATCATGTCCATCAGAATTGATCATCATATAATATTGATGTTGTCATGTACAGTGATCTCCAGGTCCTGCTCATTTCACTCAGCATCAGTTCATGTAGGTCTCTCCAGGCCTCTCTGAAATCATCCTGCTGGTTGTTTCTTACAGAACAATAAGAAAATGAAAAATGAACAACAATCCCCCAATATGTCAGAGGAAGAACATGTGAAATTCTTTTTGGAAGGATGGCAGGATGAGCTTGGAACCATAATGCAGCTGCTAATTCTGAGTGCTGCACACACACACACACACACACACACACACACACACACATTACTCTCAGCTGTCTGATACATGAGGTCAGAAGACCTGGATCCAATTTTCCCTTCCCTTCCCTTCCCTCCCCTTCTTCCCTTTCCCTTTTCCCTTTCCCTTCCTTTCCTTTCCCTTCCTTTCCTTTCCTTTCCTTTCCTTTCCTTTCCTTTCCTTTCCTTTCCTTTCCTTTCCTTTCCTTTCCTTTCCTTTCCTTTCCTTTCCCTTCCTTTCCTTTCCTTTCCTTTCCTTTCTCCTTTCCTTTCTCCTTTCC
>JAJPUD010011845.1:10586-44147 GCA_023553655.1 Myrmecobius fasciatus
TTCTTTCTCTTTCTTTCTTTCTTTCTTTCTTTCTTTCTTTCTTTCTTTCTTTCTTTCTTTCTTTTCTTTCTTTCTTTCCTTTTCTCTTTTTCCTTCTCTCTCTCTCTCTGCTTTCCTTCCTTTCTTCCCTCTTTCTTTTTTTCAAGAGCATTTACTCTAATGGCACAGCAAAAGCAACAATTCCCGAAACCAGAGGCACATTCACCCACAAATATATACCAATTGTAGGTTGCTAGGAGATGGATAGAGTATTGCAGTCAGAAAGACCTTAGCTCAAATCCAGCCTCATACATTTACAAGCTATGTGAATTTGGGCAAATCACTTCTCTTCCTGCTTCAGTTTCTTTAGTCGTAGAGTGAGGATCATACAAGTATCTTTCTATTTGGGTTGTTATGAGGGTCAAATGAGATAATATTTGTAAAGTTCTTAACACAGTTTCTAGCATATAGTTGGTGCTTAATAAATGATTATTCCCTTCTCTTCCCTGACAAAAAGAGTGAACATGAATTTAAGGTATTATAGTACTGAGGCATATGTGGAGAGAACAGATGGGACTGAGGCAACTGGCAACTCTGAAACCATAGGGGTCTTGTCTTTTGCTTTTTTTTCCCTGAGGGCTTCTAAGAAATCTGCTTTGGGTTGTGACATTAGTGATGGACAACGTGATCCACTTGTCAATTCTTGAAGGCCATGATGACTGTCCTGGATGGACAGCTCAGCTGGACTTGCTCTTCATAGGGTTTGGCGCTTTAACTGGATGGGTCTAACCCTTCTAGGTTGGCTTGTGAAGGTCACTTGGTTGCAAGTCCCTCCCTCCTCCCCAAGCTCAGTTGCAGCTGGGCTACACCAAATAGGTCACTTTGCCTCTGGGCTTCTATCAGATTGAGCTAGGCAGGTCATGGGTGGATCAATTCAGCAGCTGCGGCAAGGATACTGGAGTGGTTTGAGCTGGACAAGCCATTTTTTTCTGGACTTTTTTCAGTATGCAAAATCTCCACTGGACTCCCTGGACTCTCTCTGTGATGGACAGATTCAGTCTTTTACCATTTTCAGCCACTGGCTTGGCTGGGTGCTGCCGCATTCTGTTCATTAGAGTGTTATAGTGCTCTTTTAGATGGAGGAATACTATGCTTTTTTTTAGTGAGGGAAGTGACTTATCACTTAGGACTCCAAAGTCAGAGGTGGAAGAAGTCTAGCCTTCCTTTTTGATAATCCTTCCTTAATTACTCTACCCTAGTTATGGTAATCAGTCCCAATTCAGTCAGTTACATTTCCTAGATTCCTTTTGGGGTTTTATGCAGCTAAACAGCTAGAGACAGAGGTAGGCATTCACCTAATGCTCATTGTCTTTGCTGCTTACTTCAAATATAATTGAACCATTCAAGATTAATAACCCTTCCAAAGGTTTGGATTGATTTTGGAGTTTTGTTAATTTTTTTTTAATCAGCAAAAATCCACCTTCTTTCTTTCCTTCCCAGTCCCAAGTTAGAAAGAAAGAGAAGCATAAACATTACAAATATATATACATACATACATATTATATATGTATGTATATATGCAAAACAAATTTCTTTATTAACCACATCAAAAAAAAAAGTCTCTTTTCATACTCTCAATCTTTTACCTATCAGGAAATAAGTGGCCTATTTTATATGTGTGATCTGGGATTATGATTGATTATTAGGCAGATCAGAGCTGCTAATATTTTTAAAGATGTTTATCTTTTTGGAGAGAGAAGGAGAAAGAGAAACACAGTGGGGAAGAGAGACAGAAACAGAAAAGAAGGAAGGGGAAACACAGAAAAAGAAGGAAGCAGAGAAAAAGAAGAGGGAGACAGAGACAAAGTCAGAGAAACAGAGACAGAGACAACTTGTAAATAATACGCTATAACTTTCTCTACAGAAAAAAAAAAGATGTTTGTCTTTACAAAATTGTTATCATTATATAATCTGGTCTCCTGACTGTTTACTTCACTTTGCTTCAGTCCATATAAAATTTCCCAGTTTTTCTAAGACAATCCCCTTCATCATTTCTTACAGCACAATAGTATCTCCATCACATTTGTATACTTGTTCAGCCATTCCCCAATTGATAAGCAAACTTCACCTTATTATTCTTTGTCACTGAAAAAAAAAAGAGTTGCTATCAAGATTTTTGTATTTCCTTAGCATTTATTTCATTTAGAACTCATTCCTCCCTTTATCTTGATCAGATTTTTTCAATCATGTTTGTTTTTTTCCGATCCCATTTAAGATTTTCTTGGCAAGGTTACTGGAATGGTTTGCCATTTCCTTCTCCAACTCATTTTCCAGATGAGGAACTGAAGCAAACAGGGTTAATTGATTTGTCCAAAGTTACACATCTAGAACATGTCTGAAGCTGAATTTGAACTCAAGAAGATGAGTCTTCCTGATTCTAGGCCTGGTACTCTGTGCACAATGGCACTCTCCTTAACTGATGGTGCCATCGATGTTCATTAGTCCATGTTCCATTTGCAGTGATTGGCTGTGATGCAACATTTCTTAGCCATGATGTTGATTGACTGTTTCTCTTAAATAGAAGAACTTCTAGTAGAGTCTGGATAGCCACTAGGCTGTGAGTTCCAATGCCATTGAAAGACTCTTGGTTAATTGACTAGACGGGTCTTGAGGTGCTGTCTAATTTTTAGGTTCTGTTCTCTATGAATATTACTGGAATGGGTGAAGGGTATCGTGAAAGAAACGCCAACTTACTTCTTTGGGACAGAGAGAGTCTGGTTCATCTTATTGTTCCCCCATCCATCAATTCTATTGCTTTACAATACCCTCCTCTCCTCTCCATCTCAAGAACCACAAGACACTGAATTTGGGGCCACCGTAGATTTTATTGCTGGGAAGGGAAAGGGGAGAGCTCCCAAAGGGAACAGGAGGCCCCACTGTATAGAGCTCCAGGTGGCAGTTGGATCTCCAAATACAGGTGGTCTATTGACTGGAACTCCAGTGGAGTTCATTATCAAACTCCCTGTGGCTGGAATTCTATATGGTAGTTGGAGCTCTAGGGATAAGGAAGGAAGAGGTGGGGCTCCGGGTGGTGTGTACATGTAGGGGGCCAGTAAGGTGGAGGCCCTTATTTCTGAGCAGGGATCATATCATCAATGGACTGGCCCTTCTCCAGTTTCTTCTCCATCTCCACCATGAGCTTCACACCATCCACTACCAACTGTACCTGCTCCACCTCTGAGGAGCCCAGTCGGTCTGCATTGGACACATCAAAGACAGAACCCACTGCTGCTGTGTCCACACCACCTGTAAGGGAGGTAAATAGGAGAAGATGAGGGAATGGCTCAAAGCAAGATCCTGATGTTTTGGAGTGATGGGGCAGGGACTAGGGACATGGGACACCCATGGAACTACATGTCATGTAACCAGATACCAGACATCACATTATCATTGTCATGTGCCAGGGACTATATTTTACAAATATTGGATCCTTATGACAACCCTGGGAAGGAAGTGCTATTCTGATCCTGTTTTATAGTTCAACCACAGTTTAGGTGACTTTCCCAAGATCACACAGCTGGTAAATCTGAGGCTAGATTTGAATGCAGTCTTCCTGACTCTATTCCCAAACCTTCCATCCACTGTATCACCTAGCTGCCCTAATATATAATAACCATGGAGATATACAACACCTATAGAGCTACCCAATGCCCATAGAGGTACCCAACACCTATGAAGATATGGAACACCCAATATCCATGGTAAGAGCCAGCAGCCATGGGGTTATATATCATCCCTGAAGATATCCAATATCCATGGAGATTTCCACTTTTATTAGGATGGCCACCATCCATGGAGATACTAAATGCTCCCCAGTCCAGTCCTCATGGAAACACTCAATAACTGGTCATGCTGATGTCTAGTACCAGGGATGGACCATGTCAATCATCCAGGTAACTGGACAAGGGAATACCCACCTGTGCCCCGCTTCTGCAGACGAAGGCGGGTAAGGATCTCCTCAAACTTGGGGTGCTTGCTGAGGTGTGCCAGTTTGACATGTACACCCCCACGAAGGCCAGTACCCAGGTTGGAAGGGCAGGTGAGGACGTAACCGAGATGCTCATTCCACATGAAAGGATGGCCAGCCTTCTTGAAGATCTCTTCAATCTGGGCAGGGGAGGGAGAAGAAGGGTGGGTCACTATGACAGAAGAAATAATCATAAGGGGATGGGCACCAGACCTGTGATTTCTCAGTATGAGGAACACACCCAAAGTGTGTCTGGAGCTCTATTTGAACCAACTCTACCTGGCCAACTTTCTACTCACATCTTGGCTGCCTCCTGTTAATCACAGAAACTCCCATACATTTCTCTCTCTCTCTCTCTCTCTCTCTCTCTCTCTCTCTCTCTCTCTCTGCTAAAATTGAGGTTAGGTGAGTTGCCCAGGGTCACACAGCTAGGGAATGTTAAGTGTCTGAGACCAGATTTGAACTCAGGTCCTCCTGCATTTATCATTTCTCAAAGCATCCCTTTGAGGTTGGTGGGGTGAGGAAGATAATTCCTATTTCACAAAGGGGTACATAGATATCATGAAAAGAGCTGGGTTCGAGACTTGCCTCCGCCACACTATGTGCCAGGTACTATTTTAATGCTGCAGATTCAAAGAAAAACAGAATGAGCCCCTGTTCTCAGGAAGCAGGCAGTCTAATGGGAGACTAGACATGTATATGTATATATATATATGCATATATGTATATATATACATATATACATACATATATACACATAGACACACACAAAGACATGGGATACAGATCTATGTAGCATGCACAACATAGAGTATATATATACATGTACATATATCACTGCGTTTGTATATATGTGTATACACATGTATCAGACACACAACAGCACATGTGTACATACAGACATGGTACAGAACATGTGTTTGCACATCACACATACATGCATGCACACAAGTCATATGTCATGTCACACAGTATAGTGTGCATGTATATGCACACACATACATGTATGACAGAGCATACGCACACAAGGCACATGTATCATATTGACACGGTAGAGCACACATGTTTGTGTGCATGTGTACATGTATTGTCATACAGACACATGCTGTGTGTATATATGCATACAAGTAAGTGTGTGCTTAGTGTGAATGCATAATGCATGCATATATACAGTGTATATTTAATATGGAAACATACTGTTCATGTATGGACATGTATGTACACACGTGTGTATGCACACTCACACATTTACATTTTGTCTCCCCAAATAAAATGTAAGCGTTTTGAGGACAAAGGCTGTCTTTTGTCTTTATATATCTCCATTCCCTAACTCAGTGCTTGGCCCATAGGGAGCACTTAATAAGTGCTTGTTGCTTGATTGCTCTAAGCCCCAAATTCTCCAGAGACAGTTCTGTCTGAGACTTAACACTCGTGTCTATGATACTTAAGAGTTTCAAAGCACTTTCGCCAAAATATCCCTTTGAGGTAGATGGTGGAAATATTATTATCTCCATTTTGCAAAGGGGGAAACTGAGGCAATTCACCATGGTCACACAGAATATGGGTTGAGATCATAGGGTTTTAGATCTGGAAGGGCCCTCAGGACCATTTAGTCTGGGATTCTTAATCTTTATTAGGGCATGGAACCCTTCTCAAAATTAAAATTTAAAGCATAAAAATAAAATGCATCAGATTGCCAAGGAATACCAAGGTTAGTGGTGCCATTTTTTCCCATCCAAGTTCACAGAGCCCCCTGAAATCTATCCATAAACCCCTTGGGGATAATCTAGATCCCCTGATCTAATCCCAAACTCTCCTTTTACAAATGAAGCAACAGATCTAAATTTCAATGAGGGGATCTTAGAGACTAGTTTGTCCAAACCTTTCCTGCCACAGATGAAGAAACTGAGGCTTCGAGAGCCAGGGATTTGCTCCTAGTTCCTAAGGTAACAGGAACTAGAGCTGTGCTGGAACCAAGATCTGAACCCATGGCTAAACCAGGGCTGTTTTCATGCCATAGCCACAAGGGGAAGGGGTTGTCAGGTGCTGGAGGTCAGGGGCCACGGCCCACCTTCTGCAGCCCCACACAGAAGCGACGGAAGACCTCTTTCATATTGCCCCCTTTCTCCATGGAGATGACCCTCAGGTGGTCCTCCTCATTCACCCACACCAAGAAGCTCTTGTTGTCATTGTGCCTGAGGGAAAAAAGAAAGGGCGTGAGAGGCTCCCCAAATCCCCTATGACCTCTTCCTCCCTGAACAGGGCATGAGAGGTTCCCCAAATCCCCAGTGACCTCCTCTTCCCTGAACAGGGCATGAGAGGTTCCCCAAACCTCCTCCTCCCTGAATAATCCCAGCTTGGGGTGAGATTGTAGACTTGGAAGAGGAGGGGTCTGGGAAGTGCATCTGTAGAGAGGAGGGGCAGAATCATGGGACATTCAGGTCATAGATTCTCCATTCTCAGTTTTCACATCATCCTTCCCTCACCTCCTCTGACTAAGCCCCAAACTTGTAGATTCTCAGAACCCTGGAATCTCAGCATGCTAGGAGGAGCTGGATCTCCTGCCCTAGATTCTTAGAATCACTAGGATCCTAGATTTGATCATCCCCAGATTTTAGAATTTTATATTTTTAGCCCAGAGCCAGAAAGAGCCTCAGAAGCTTTTTTGTCCAAGTGTCTCCTTTTGTGAATGAGGAAACCTAAAAAAGGTTTCCCAGAAACCCAGAAAAGGAAGGGATTTGTTGAGGAAGCACAGTTAGCACATGGCAAAGCCAGAAATTGAGGTTAAAGACTCTGATCCCAAATTGAAAGCGCTTTCCAGGACCATCATGCTAAAATTCAAATTTTCTGAAACTTAGAACCGGAGGGTTTCCGAATTCTAGAATCCTTACTGAGACTGACTAGTCCCACTCTTTTTTTTTTTTTCCCCTGAGGCAATTGGGGTTAAGTGACTTGCCCAGAGTCACACAGCCAGGAAGTGCTAAGTGACTCAGGTCAAATCTGAACTCAGATCCTCCTGACTTCAGGGCTGGTGGTCTATCCACTCCTCCAACTAGTTGCCCCGATCCCACTCCTTCTTTATATATGTAACCCCACTTTCACCCAAGCTGGGGTGGATATGTTTAAGGACACGTGACTCCTAATTGTCTGAGAGAATTCTGAGCCCGATACTGTTGGAGCCAATCTTGGAGAGAGGATCTTTTTTTTTTTTTTTCCCTGAGGCAATTGGGGTTAAGTGACTTGCCCAAGGTCACACAGCTAGGGAATGTTAAGTGTCTGAGACCAGATCTGAACTCAGGTCCTCCTGACTTCAGGGCTGGTGCTCTATCCACTGCGCCACCTAGCTTCCTGGAGAGAGGACCTTAAAAGAGATCCCTTAAGAGAGAGGAAAGGGGTGGGTTTCGCCCTGGGGACACAGGCATATAGAAAGCTTAAGCCCATTAGGTCTTTTGACTTACAGCCCTTGCAGCCTCAGAGACTCCTAAGAGAAAGTTGCCCTTTGGTGAGATTTTGTTTTGAGCTGACAATCTCACTCAGTTGAAGATCTCATTTATTCTTGTGCTTTCTGATCTATGTAGCTGCTATTTCTGTTTGCTGTTCTTTTCCATAGGGGATTACTAGCTCTTTTGTGGGTCTGTCAGTACCTGCCCCCCCTCCTCAACCCCCACCCCCAGATGGAACAGGGAAAAGGCTCTCATCCTGAATCCTGAGACTAGAGATGTAGGAGAGGTGACAGGTAGATGTCAGTCTCGAGTAAGACCAGAAGAGATCTCCAGCCCTCTGTGATCCAGTCTCTTCTTAGTAGCTAAGCTACTATTGCCATCAGCACAGTGCCAGCAAAAGTGGCCAGATCCCATCAGCCCCCGCTGTCTAGGAGCTGGATCTCTGCACTCGGACAATCCTTTATATTTATCTTCATCTTGTATATAGATGAGGGAACAGACCTAGAGGAGGAGAGGGAGGAGGGGGGGGAAGGGGGGAGGAGGGGAAGGGGGGAAGGGAGGGAGGAGGGGGAGGGATCTTTTCCAGGTCATGGAGGATGACCAGCCCGGGGCACATTCTGGGAGCGGGAAGGTCAGTGGGAAGGGAGGTAGATTTGGGGGGAGGGGCCCCTCACCAGATGCCACGGGCATCGGGCCAGTCCCGGGCCATGCCAGAGGCCAGCAGCAGGGGGGAGACGGGCTTGTCGAAGAGGAAGTGGTCATCGATCAGCTGCTGCTGTTCCTGCTCTGTCATGCTCTTCAGAGGGTAGTATTTGCCCTTGAACTCCCCAGTCAGACTGTTGAGGGCTAGGGGTTGGGGTGGGAGGGGGAGAGGAGGGGAAGGGAGACAGCACAGAGTCAGCATCAGAGGGTGACTAGATGTGGGATCAAAGCGGGAGGTCCCTGTGGGTTGGAGGTGGCTCGGGAGGGGCTAGAGGTATGGGAAGGGGTCTGGGGATATGGAGAAAGGCAGCAACTTTTCTTCAAGTACACACGGATCAGACAAGGTCTTCCCTGGGTTGGGAACGGGGACAGGAAAGTTTGTGGAGGCAAAGGGGGCCCCTCACCTTTCACACTCAAGGATTCCACAGCCCGACGCTCGCCCCGGGAGCAGTGGGGGGGGCAGGGTGTAACCCTTGATGCTTCGGCCTGTCCGGACACGGCTGCTCAGCACATAGTTGGGGTCTAAGTCATCACCACCCTGGGGGACCACAAAGTAAGGGAGGCTGGCTTGGGGAGGGACTTACGTCTCCCCTCCCAAAGCCCCTCAAAAGGCATCTCTGGTCAGAGGGCATCGTCGCTCAACCCTGTTTGCCCTAAGGCTCCCCGCGACTCCCCTAACTCTGACCCCTCCTTCCCCAACCTGTCATCTCTACCCATCAGTGCCCACCTCCTTCCATCAATCCCATCCTGCTCGATCTTTCCTAATTTCCTTCCATCTCTGTCCATCAGTACTACCAGCACTCCATCCTCTCACATCCTACCCTTCCCTTCCCTTGTCCCCCCCCAAACATTTCCCCCAGAGGTTCCACCTTGAGGTTCTCATGGTTGAGGTCGGTCTTATGCTTGTCAGTGGGCTTGTAGCCCCCATGCCGATCCTGAATGATGGGGTCAAACAGGTCCTTGAAGACTACATAGGACTCCTCATCACCAGCCACACAGCCCACAGTCATGATGAAGGGATGACCTGTGGGGGGAGAAGGGGAATCAGAGTCACATAGAGTCACAGAAACTTCAAACAAATACAGAATGGCGGAGCCAGGAGGGTCTCTGGAACATGGGGTGTCCAAGATAGAAGAAAGCTTAGAGCTGGGAAGGCCTCAGAACATGGGATGTCAGAGCAGAGAGAGGTCTTAGAACATGGGATGTCAAAGCTAGGAGGGGGTCTTGGAACACAGAATGTCAGGAGTGGGAGGAATATTGTAACATGTTATGCCAGGAGTGAGAGAGGTCTTAGAACATGGAATATCAAAACTGGGGAGTGGTCCTTAGAACATGGAATATCAGAACTGGCAGAGCCGTAAGACATAGAATAGTAGCAGAAGAAAGGACTTTAGAACAGAAAATGTCTGAACTGGGAAAAACTCTAGAGTACATGAAACGTCAGACTGAAAGAAACCTTGGAAATTGTCTGGTTCAGTATTTCCCAAACAGGGCATCATGGGGCTTGCAATCTATGACAGAAATCATGGTAAGATGACAAAAGCAAATAAGAATAAATGTAAGATTTACCATCTGGACTCAAAAAGTCAATCCTCACAAATACAAGATGAGACACACATGATTAGACAACAATTTGAAAATGAACTGAGGGTTTTAGAAGGAGGCAGGACACTCACTATATATGACCCAGGGTGATAGGGAGGCTCTCATGAGATCTTGGCAAAAGATTTAAGATAAGATGAAAAGAGATGTGTGACTTCCAAGGAAAAGGCTCCGATCATTGTCAACTCCTATTTGTCAACTCCTTTTGCTTGGTCCTAGGAGCTACAGTTTTAGAAGGAAATTGATAATCCAGACACTGTCTAGAAGAAGCCTAATCCTAACACTAACCTAGAGGATGCAGGACCTAGAGGTCTTACCATATGGGGAACCATTGAAGGGACTGGAAATGTTTAATCTGGAGAAGACCCAGGGGTGACATGATAGCAGTCTGTAAATACATGAAAGGTCGTTATGTAAGGGAGAACTTTTATCTGTCCTCTCTGGCTCTCTGGCTCTCTGGCTCCGGAACATGAAACTGGAAGCACTGGGCAGAGATTTCTAATTTAAGCTCAATGGAAAGAATATACTTCCTGATATTAAGGGATGGCACACAATGGATTGGGCTGCCTTTAGAGGTAGCGATTCCAGCTGAATGGCTTATGGTACATGAATGTCGTGGAATACGATTGCTCTATAAGAAATGACAAGCAGGTGGATTTCAGAAAAGCCTGGAAAGACTTATATGAACTGATGCTGAGAGAAGCCAGCAGAACCAGGAGATCATTGTACACTAACAGCAAGATTATGTGATGATTAATGATGAGAGACTTAACTCTTCTCAGCAAGACATTGATCTAAGATAATTCCTCTAGACTTTGGATGGAAAATTCCAACCATGTCCAGAGAGAGGATGTGGAGCAAAGCATACTGTTTTCACCTTTTAAATTTTCGTTTGCTTTTTCTTTTTTGTGCTTTTTCTTTCACAATATGACTAGCATGGAAATATGTTTTAAACGATTGTACATTTATAACCTATATCAAATTGTTTGCTGTCTTGGGGAGTGGGGAAGAAAAGGAGGGAAGGAGGGAAGAAAAGGAGGGAAGGAGAAAAGAAAGTTTGGAACTCAAAATCTTACAAAAATGAATGTTGAAAGCTATCTTTACATGTAATTGGAAAAATGAAATACTATTGAAAAAAGAGTAGCAATTCCCCTTCATTGCAGGTCTTTAAACACTTATCAAGAGTGGATGGACACTTGTGGACAATGGGATCAGAGAATCATAGAATTGAACCTGGAAGGGACAAAGCTCAGAAGAAATCTAAGAAAGGTAGTTAGTACATAGATCGCTGGGTTTGGAGTCAGGAAGATCTGAATTCAAACCCAGCCTCAGGTAATTATTAGCTATATGACCCTGGACAAATCATTTATCCTGTTGGCCTCAGTTTCCTTATCTGTAAAATGGGAAAAATAATAGAGCTTGTCTCCCAAGGTTATGAAGATAAAATAAAATAGTGTTTGAAAACTTCAAAATGTTATCATTTTTGTTGTCACCTCTTTATTTTAAAGATGGGGGCACTGAGACACAGAAGGGGATCTTTCTCATGATCATACAGGTTGTTAAGTAGCAGAGCTAGCATTTGAATCCCAGGCCCTTCGATCCCCAATTCAAATCCTGTGGAGAGGTCCTTATTTATATGTCTGTGAAGATTCTTCTATTGGGAAATCCTGGGATTTTGTGAAGTGCTGGTCTGGGAGCCCAAAGGGATGGGGGGGGGTGCATGGGGGAGGATGATGGCAGGAAAAGTGGGCCAGGAGATCCATACCCACAAGACATTGGAAAGAAAATAGAAACATAATTTCCACACCAGAGAAATTGTAACACATAAATTTGTCTGACACCTGATTCCTAACATCATATCTAACATTTGGGAAAGGCAACTAAGTGGCGCCATAATGGATAGAGTACCAGCCCTGGAGTTAAGAAGACCTAAATACAAATCCAATCTCAGACACTGACCAGGGCTATATGATCCTGAACATGTCACTTAACATTTTAGGAGGAAGTAGAGGGAACATTGGGATTTCCCCACAGCACCCTGGGCTTCCACAGAACAGAACTTAGAAAGGAGAGTCTTTGAGCAAGCCAGTTGGATAGACAGAGGGCATGGAGGCAGGGGGACAGGGCTGGCCGGACACAGACTCAGCCAGTGTCAAGCACAAGGATGGCAGAAATATTTGGGGGGCATTTATTTGAATGCAGAGATGTCATAGAGGAGAAAAGCAGGGGCCTGACAGAGCAAGAGGCTAGTCCAAAGTCAGATAGCCAATTGCTATCCCTGGTCTTCTACCTCCCAGATCAGGGCTCCCTGTGAGTATATTGGAGAGGTTTATTTGGGGGTGGGGTGAAGGTGGGCAAGGGTTTATAAGTAGTTCTGAAATTACCTATGAGTTTTACAAACTCATATCCATTGTCCCCACCTATGGAAATCCCAGACATATCCATGGGATTTTCATGGGATACTATATATAGGGGATACTTGGGAGGACTTATTGGAGGACCTAAGCATGTCTATGGGGATTATAGAATGATAATGTTAGATCTGAAAGGGATGCAGAGGATGTTTAATTTAAACCCCTCATTTTAGATGTGAGGAAGCTGAGCCCCAGGGAAATGAGGTGGTTTATCCAAGATCATACAAATAGCAAACCTCAGAAGTATAATTGGAATCCTGATCATCTGCCTCGAAAAACTCCCCTTTTTTACTGTTCCATACTGGGAGGGAGGGGACCACAGGCTGTCAGAGAAGTCCTTGGTGTGTCTATGGGGATCCTGAAATTGTTCATTAGAGTTCCTAGGAGGATCCAGAATGGGCTTCTGAATGTATTTATGGGAGTCCAGGCACATCTGTGACAGCCTTAGGGATATCTCAGGGATATCAGGGTCCTGGTATAACTGTGAGACTTCTAGGGGATTCTGAATTTCCTTGGATGTCTGTGAGGGTCCCAGATATATCTTTGTGGATCCTGAGAATATGTAAGGATATCTGTAAGGTATTTATAGGAGTATAAGGGGTGTCTCTGAAAATCCGGGAGTTATCCTTGGTACCAAGAGTATGGAGGAGATGGGAGAAAAAGGAGGGTTAGAATGTCCAGAAAAATCTGGAGATCCCAGATATATCTTTGGGGGCTCTTGAGGGTACTCTGAATTTCTCAGGAGTGTCAATGGCTTCAGAGGAAGTCTTGGGGGGTCTAGGAGATATCTATGAGGGTCTGGGTTTGTCCACAGGAGTCCTGAGGGTATCTGCAAGAACTTCCAGAGCATTCAAGGGAGGTATTAGGTTTCTAAGGTTATCTCTAGGATTTCTGGCATATTCATGGAGGTCTCGTGGATGTCCTTTTGGGTCCTGGGGTTTTTATATAGGAATATTAGAGATCTGTGATAGGTCTAGAATGTTTCTGTGGAGTCTTGGAGATATCTGTGGATCATAGAATCAGAAGCACAAGGGACTAGGGAGGCCGTGAGGTCTAAGCCTCTAGTTTTCTGGGACCAAGGAAAGTCACCCAATAACTCTTTGAGGCAGAATTTGAACCCAGGTCTTTCTGATCCCAAATTCTGTAGATGATCTCACAGAGAAGAAGAATTGAAGATTAGACTTAGAGCAAGAATGGCCTCCTAATCCAATTCCTTCTTTTTGAGTGTGAAGTAGTTGACCCCAGTTGGACAACACACAGAGTAAGCTATGAAGCTGGGATTTGAACTCACATCCTTTGACTCCAAATCCAGCCTACTTTCCATTGTTCTACACTCCCTTCCCTGGGATGTCTGTAAGCATCAGAGTGTTTCAGATAGGCTCCAAGTATGTCTGTGAGGTCTTGGGGATGTCTGTGATGGTGCTGGGAGTGCTTGTAGCATCTCTGGGTTTCCTTGGGTTGTTCACTAGGTTCTTGGGGTATCTATGGGGCTTTCAAGTGTTTATGATAGATTTTAAGGAGTGTCTCTAGAACCCCAGGATGTTTATGGTAGCTCAGGGATTGTACTTGAGTATTGTGAGATGTCTCCAGTCATTTCTAGGTGTCCTTGGGTTGTCCTTTGAGATCCCAGAGGTATCTATAAGACTCTCAGAGTATCTGAAGGAGAACCTGAGTTAATCCCAGGTGTGTCTATGGAGTTCTGGGGAGTAGGTCTATAGTAGCTTGGGGAGGTTCTAGGAATGCTAAGAAAGATTTGTTGCTATTTCTAAGGTCCTGGACAATGTCCAAGGGAGTCCTGGGGTGTCCATCCCTTTAGAATATCTGACTTAGATTTTTGGCACATCTGTGGGGATGCTATGAGTGTAAAGGGCTTCTGGAAAGTATTTACGGTCACCTCAGGTATCCTGAGGGCATCGAGTGGTTCTAGGAGTGTGTAGAGATTCTGGGGGTTGTTTATGATCATCTCTAGCATCTTGGTGGCGTGTAGAGTGGTTCTGGGAGGGTCTCTAGGGACTGTGGAGTGTTAGTGACCATCTCTGGGATTGTCTAGGGTGGTTCTAGGAGAGTCTCTGAGGTCTGTGAAGTATTTATGGTCATCTCTGGGGTTTGGGCAATATCTAGGGTAGCTCTGGGAGTGTCTCCAAGGGCTGAGGGAATATTTATGGCCATCTCTGGGATCCTAGGAGTATTTAGGGTGGTTCTGGAGTATCTCTAGGGGCTGTGGGATGAACCTCATTCCCCATCACCCTTGCTTAGCACGAGGTCTCTTACCTGGGTTGTCCACACCGGTCTGGATGACATCATCCAGGGTGAAGCCAGAGGGTGTCTCCTTGTCCCGGAGCTTCTTGTACAGGTCGGGGGTGAGCACTTTGGCCATGTGGTTGTTGTGTTTGCTCAGGTCCGGGTACTCTTCCTCCGGCTTGAAGTTGAGCTTGTACTTGTTGTGGGTGTTTCCGAAAGGCATGGTGACGACTGGGTAGAGCCTGTGGGGCAGGAACAGGGGTCACTGGGGTCAGCCGGGGGTGAAGGTGGGGGGCTTGGGCTGGAGAACAAGGATGCCGGGGATCATGGGAAGTATTGTTCTGGTGGGAAGGCTGGTCTGGCTGTGGCTGCCCTGGCCGGATCCAGCTATCTCAGAGCCTGGAGAATTTTAACCTGTGGGACCTTGGAACCTTAGATCCCAAAGAATCCTGACTTTGGAAGAACCTTAGAACCTCAGACCCCAAAGAATCTTAGATGAGGTAGAACTTTAGAACCTTGAACCCTGCAAGATTTTAGATTCAGAAGAACCTTGGAAGTCTTTCAACCAAATCAGTGTCAGTAGATCCTTCTTCTCTTAGAACCAATAGAATCTTAATCTCTTAATATCTTCGATTCTTAGGATCTGAAGACTCTAGAACATCCCAGCTGGATGGACTGTGAATGGATGGATCTAGTTCAATTTCCTCAATGTATAGATGGGGAAACTGAGGCCAGAGAAGAGTGCCCCAGCATTCTGTCAGACTAGAACCTGGAGCTCCTGACTCTCAGCTGAGGGGAGGAAGGTGCTTGGAGCAGAATGAGGAGAATTTTAGGGCTTGAGTGCAATTGTGGAAAGTCTTTGATGAGGAGGAAACATTAGGGTTGGGGAAAGCTTGGTGATCAGACCTCAATTTCCCCAACTGTAAAATGGCAGGCTTGGACTAAATTATCTCTAAGGTCTCTTCCTGCTCTAAGAGCTGCTGTGCTCCTAAATTAGGGAAGATGGGAGGGAGGGGGGAGATGAGGGGCAGAGAAGGCAGGGAATTACCGGAGTCGAGGGGACAGTTGGAGCTGCCGTCCCTGGGGGGATATTTTTAGCCTATGGACTCCGCCCCCCACAGCTGTGGCCATTATCCCTCCCCTCCCCCCAGCACATTCCCAGGGCTCTGTTTGCACCGAATCAGCGGCTCTGGAGCCAGGGGGGGAGCTGGGAGAGGACAAGAGGACATGAGCCCAGCCCTAAGAGCTCGACAAAACCAGACAGCAGCCGCTGGCCCCAGGGCCCCCTGAGATCTGACCCTAGGAGGACGTTTTCCCCAGCCCCCACCCACAAGGGCACACACTGGTGCCCAGGGACCTGCCAGACACAGACACAAGCTGGTCCATGAAGACAATGACGGGCGTCTCCCCCCCACCCAGAGGCACCCACACAGAACAGACCAAAAGCTTGGGAGGGGATAGGGAAGAGAAGGAGGGGCTGGGGCACCCAGCCAGAGGCTCAGACACAGGAAAGGACCATCCAGCTGGTTGTCTAGAGAAGGAAACTGAGGCTCGGAATAAGTCAGCTATTTGGAGAGACTATCATAAATGGACAGAGACCTGCAGATGTGTGTGCATGTGCACACACAAACACAATCACACACAGACACAAAATGATACACAGGTACGGGGAGACAGCCACACACACAGCCAGAGGGACCCAGCAGTCACATATAGTCACACACAGAACATGGAGCCAGCCAGCCCTGCAAGGAGATCCAGGCTTGTTGTAAGGAGCCTGTGGGGAGACAACTTCAGCCCCTTCCCTCTTTAACTTCCCCCAGCCTCTCCTCCCCTTCCCCATCACACTCTGTCCAAAGCCTTGAGGTTCATCCCTAGGCTGGGCTGGACTGGACCTTCTTTAGTTCCCCCCAGATCTCTTCCCTTTCCCTCTGTCCAAAGCTTTGGGGATCATCCCTGGGCTGGACTGGACCGTCTTTAGTTCCCCCCCAGATCTCTTCCCTTTCCCCCTGTCCAAAGCTTTGGGGATCATCCCTGGGCTGGAATGACCCTCTTTAGTTTCCCCCAGCCTCTCCTCCCTTTCCCTACCACCCCCCTATCCAAAGCCTTGGGGACCATACCTGGGCTGGACTGGACTGGACTCTCTCTGTGTCCCCTACAACTGATGGGTGACCCAGGGGTCTGGCAGGGTAGCCCCTACCTTATATAGGGAGCCAGAGGGGCTGTCATTTGCGGGGGCCAGCCCAACCCCCTGAAGGGTGGGAGGGAAGCTGAGCTGCCCACTGGGCATCGTGCCCGGGCAAAGGAGTACCGTTGGTCCTTGGCTCCCCCCAGCTGGGCCCCCAGGGTCCAGAAGTGCCTTGTGGCGTGAGCCCCACAGGATACCTTGTATGGGAGGCTGAGGGGAGTCCAGCTTGCCCCCCCCCTACCAAAAACAAGTGCTGAGTTGCACTGGAAGGAGCAGCTGGCTCCAGGCTGGGGACATTGGGGAAGAAAGGGAGGACACGTCCCTGGTTCCTGGCCTGGGCCCTTCCCCCTCGTTGGGCCAGGGTCCAATACTCCAGTCCTAGACAGCCTGGGCCCCTCACCCCTCAATCTTTTATCCCTCCCCTCTCAATTTAGCCTTTCACACCCTCCTTGGATCCTTGGCTTCCTGCACCCTAGTTTTAACCCTTTATTCCTCCCTAAAACCCTGAGCCCAGCCCTCAGCCTTACAATTCTACCTTGACATTTTCAACTCTACCCTTGACAATGAACCTTTTCTTTGGCCTCTGAAGCTACATCTTAGCCTCTGACCTCCGTCTTAGCCTTTGCCCCCACCCTCAGCTTTTGTCTCTCTCCCTTCTATTTCTTGGCCCCTAATTCCCTCTCACCTGCCCCCACCCAACTCAAAGATCACGTCTTGGGGGCCCAAGTGGGAAAGTGAGGTGAGATGTGTAGGGGGAAGGATTGAACTCAGGACTAGGAACTCCTAGTCCTGACTTCCTCCCAGACTCTCCCAGGAGCCTCTTCACACTCAGGCTCTCCTGATGCTGATATCCCTCAGCATCCTACAGTTCCCCCCTCCGGTCCTGAACAAGGACAGGCCATTCCCGGGTGGCGGACTGAGATCCCGGCACCACAGCCCCCAGCCCTGGGAGGATATTTTTAGAGGTGTGCAGAGGCTTTCTCAGTTCTCCTTCTGTGGGGGCAGGGAGGTCAGGACCTCAGCAGGGGTGGGAAGTGGGGGGGGGGACTGGGTGGGTTCCAGGGGCAGGTGTGGCTGGAGGAAGGAGGGGGAGCCCAGGCACATGGGGGTCTAATTATAACCAGCTGCTGCCTGGACCTTACAAGGACAGCAGCCTGCTCCTTTGCTCTGAACTGCCCCTTCCAACAGCTGACTCCTCTCTGGGGGGCTCTGCTTGTAAGGAGCCCCCAGGCTTGCAGGCAGTCACAGGGATGAGAGTTTGGAGTCTCCTTCTCCAGGGTTCCTATAAATCCTCTCCTGCCCACACCCACTCAGCCAGCCAGCCCCCAAACCCCCCCCAATTGCCTGAGAGCTCCAGGACCTCTGCTTGCATCCCTCCCCACCCTTTATAATGCCTCTAGTAGTAAACCCCAGGGATTACACTTTGGAGAGTGATCTACGTGGATGTACACAGGGGTTAATGTTCAGTCCCAATCTCTATTTTGCTTGTGACCTCTCCCTTCCGCCCTCCACACTAGCATTGCCTCCTCCAGGAGACAGGTGGGTTTGCTCCTCCCCCACCCTCTGAATGGACCCTGCTTGTACCCCTCCATGCTCCACCCACCCCTACCCCCATGCCCTGGCCCTCCCTCCCTTCTCTCTCCCCTGGGACTGGCCTTATAGGGTCTGCTTCTGCCCCAGAGAGGAGACACCTCATATATCATGGGGAAGACAAGACGGGACCTCGGGGGAGGGGGCAAGGGAGAGATGTAAAGGCCCTTCTCTCATCACCTCCACTCCTGTCAAGGACCAATCCATGAGATTCAGCAAGGCAGCTGCTCACTCAGGCTGTGATTCCACAGCGGCATCTGCAGGCAGCAGCAGGGACCTGTTTGGGCTAGGGGTGAGGGCAGGAGATTCGGGGATTCATTCAACTAAGAGAGAAGCCTAGAACAAGAGATCTGGGGTCGGGGTGGGTGGGGGCGCCTTTGTCAGAAGAGAGAAAGTTGAAAATCAAAGTCATCCAAATGTTGGAAAAAATATGGGAGAATTATAACACTAATTCATTATTGGTGGAGTTGCAAACTGATCCGATCCTTCTAAAGAGCAATTTGGAACTATGCCCAAGGGGTTATAAAGCTGAGCATCCCCTTTGATGCGGCACTAGATTTGTATTCCAAAGAGATCATTAAGAAGGCCAAAAAGATTTATAACAGCTCTTTGTTTAAGGCACTTTTGTTTATTTTTGTTGTTGAGGCAATTGGGGTTAAGTGACTTACCCAGGATCACACAGCTAGGAAGTGTTAAATGTCTGAGGTTAAATTTGAACTCAGGTCCACCTGACTTCAGGGCTGTATAACAGCTCTTTGTTTAAGGCACTTTTATTTATTTTGTTGTTGTTGTTGAGGCAATTGGAGTTAAGTCACTTGCCCAGGGTCACACAGCTAGCAAGTGTGAAGTGTCTGAGACCAGATTTGAACTCAAGTCCTCCAGACTTCAGGGCTGTATAACAGCTCTTTGTTGGTGGCAAAGAATTGGAAATCGAGGGGATACCCAGAAATTAGGGAATGGCTGTTGTGGTATCTGAATGTCATGGAATACTATTGTTCTATAAGAAATAACGAGTAGGTGGATTTCAGAAAAACCTGTAAAGACTATCATGAACTGATGCTGAGTGAAACAAGAAGAACCAGGAGAACATTGTACACAGTAACAGCCACATTGTAAAATGACCACCTCTGATAGACTTTGCTCTTTTCAGCAATACAATGATCCAAGAAAGTTCCAAGACTTGTGATGGAAAATGCAATCCACATCCAGAGAAAGAGTTATGGAGTCTGAATGCAGATTGAAGCATACTATTTTCACTTTTTTGGCTTTTTTCCTTTCTTATGTTTTTTTCCCTTTTGTTCTGATTCTTCTTTCACAGCATGACTAATGTGGAACTATATTTAATATGATTGTATACATATAGCCTATATCAGATTGCTTGCTGTCTTGGGGGTAAGGAAAGAAGAGAGGGAAGGAGAAAATTTTGGAACTCGAAATCTTACAAAAATGAATGTTAAAAACTGAATGTGTAATCGGAAAATAAAATAAAATGCCATTTAGAAAAAAAAAAACTTTTAAAATGAACATGAAAATCATCTTAGGATATAAATTAGGAAAAGCAGATTTCCCATAGTCCTTTTCAATAATTCATCAGCTCTACTCCTGATACTCTGGGGACAATTCTGCTTTGGGTTCTTCTCTAAAAAACATAGAAAGTAAAACAAGTATTCAGTGTACAAATATGAGTAGGATATAGATCAGCCAAACTGTCCCTACCCATGAAAACCATGGTAAGTACAAAAGAATTGTAGCATGTGTTACAGAATGACCAGAACAGAACTCAGTGGCTGACTTACAAAAAGTCAGTAAATCAAGAAGCATTTATTGAGCACTTACTGTGTGTCAGGCATTGTGTTAAAGAGTGAAGATACAGAGAAGGGCAGAAAACAGTTCTTACTTGCAAGGAGCCTACACTCTAATAAGAGACAATATGCAAAAATGAACAAATAGATGTATACAGAAAAAGCAGGGAAATATTACTGTGCTATAAGAAATCAAAAATATAAATATAAAAATAAGTAAATAGCAATAAATATGGAAAGATTTATATCAATTCATACAAGGTAACATTAGAATAGTCAGAAAAGCCAAATGCAGAATGACCACAAGTATGTAAATGGAAACAACAGCCAAAAAAAAAATCAAAAATGAATAGTGCAAAATTGCAAAGAACAAGCTTGGCCCAAAGAGATATGAGAAGATTCCCCTTTTCCTTTCCTTCGAAGAGGGGTAGGATGTCCACAGGTGTGGAATATTGCATCCGTTTTCAGATTTCCTCCCAGTGCATTCATCAGTTTTCATTTTTTTCCTCTTCTAGATCTTTTTCTTTTTTGAAAAAAAAATTCTTTGTTATATGGAATGGCTCTCAGAGAAGGGAAGGAGAAAAAACACAGGGGAAAATTTAGGTCATGTAAAAACAAAAATATCAATAAATTTGTAAAAAGATACTTATAGAGTAATTGGAAAACAATCTCAGAATCTAAAAGTACCAGATCTCAAATGGAACTGCAAAATAATAAAAAAAAAAATAAAAACTATTTGGTACGGGTTTAAAAAGTGAGAGAGAAGCTGATCATGGAAACAAATTAGGTACCCAACAATCAGAAGCAAATCCAATAGCTTATGCTTGACAAACCAAAAGACCCTAGATCTAATAGCCTACGTTTGACAAACCAAAAGACTCTAGACTAGGCTAGAGGATGGACTCACTCTTGGGTAAAAACTCCAGGAAAACTGGATGACAGTTTGCCAAAAATTAGATTTAGACCAATACCCTACCCCATACACTAAGACAAGTTCCTAGCTCTGAAAAGTCCCATCATAAGCAAATTAGAGGAGTAAGAAATTACATTTCAGATCTATGATGAGGGGAAGAGTTCAGGAAAAGACAAAGGACAGAGACTCAGACAAGATAAAATGGATTATTTTGATTATATAAAATTTAAAAGTTTTTTGCACAAATTGAATGTTGTAAAAATTAGAAGGGAAACAGGTAACTGATAGAAACAAACTTCTCTGATTAAGGCCTTATTTTCTTATGAACTGATGTAAGATAGAATTGAGCAGAACTAAAAGTGATTGAGATCTGTGATTAAGAGACATTCTTAATAAATAAAGGCTCAAAGGTATGAATGAGCAGTTTTCAAAGAAAGAAATCCAAGCTATCAGCAATAACAATGATGAAAACATGTTCTAAGTGGGAAAATAAAAGCATTTATCAAGAAATCTACTATGCGCAAAGAACTGTGCTAAATCTGAGAATACAAAGAAAGGCAAAAACTGTTCCTGCATTCAAGAAGCTCACAGATTGATGGAGAAGATTGCATACAGACAATTAATTATACACAAACACAGACAGGATAAACTGAATATCACCTCAGAAGGAAGGTGCTAAGGTTAAGGAGGACTGCAAAGGGTTTCTTGTACAAGGTGATACTACTTGAGGGAAGCCAGAAGTTGGAAATGAAGAGACAGAGATCTAGTTCCAGCCATGGAGGACAGCCAGTCCAATGCTTGGACTCAGGAGATGGAGTGCCATTTTTGAGAAATAGCAAAAAGGTCAATGTCACTGGTGTGTAAAGTAGGTGAAGGTGAGTAAAGCGTAAGAAGATTGAAAAGTTAGGAGTGGGCCAGATTTGTAAAGGACTTTGAATGCCAAAAAGAGGATTTTATTTTGGTTCCTGGAGTTAGTAGTAGGGAGCTATTGAAGTTTATTGAGTATGTGGGTCACATCTTTAAAGATCAATTGGTCAGCTGAGAAGATAGGGGGCTGGAGGAAGAGAAGTCTTTAGGCAGGGAGACTGACTACTAATAATTTGAAAAATGCAAATAAAGTGACTTTGAAATTCTATCTCACACTTAACAGACTGACAAAAATGATGGAAGAGGAAAAGAACAAATGTTGAAGAGGCTGTTAGATAAATACCTGCTGCTACACCATTGGTGGAATCATCGATCAATCTATAAACATTTATTGAGTACCTACTATGTGCGGTCCACTGTGTTAAGTCTTGGAGATATAAAAAGAGACAAAAGATAGTCCCTACCTTTAAGGAGTTTACAACTCAATGGGATAGTGTGTTTGTGTGTGGGGGGGGATCAGCAAGCAATAACAATATACAAACAAGCTATATATAGGATAAAGTGTAAGTAATTCACAGAGGGAAGGCACTAGAATTAAGAGAAGTTGGTCTAGCCATTCTGGAGAGCAATTTGGAACTATGCTTCCTGAATTAATTGACTTTTGTATGCCTATGTCAGTACTATGACTATATCCCAGTGAAATCATAGGGAAAGGATCTATATTTCTTTCTTTTCTTTCTTTTTTTTTTTTTAAATGATAGCTTTTTGGGGCAGCTAGGGTGGCTCAGTGGATAGAGCACCAGCCCTGAAGTCAGGAGAACCTGAGTTCAAATCTAGTCTGACACTTAACACTTCCTAGCTATGTGATCCTGGGTAAGTCACTTAACTCCAACTGCCTCAGCAAAAATAAATAAATAATAGCATTTTATTTTCAAAATACATGCAAAGATAGTTTTCAGCATCTCTCCTTGTAAAACTTTGTTTCAAAATTTTCTCCCTTCCTTCTCCCCACCCCCAGACAGCAAATAATCCAATATATGTTAAACATGTGCAATTCTTCTAGATGTATTTCCACATTTATCATGCTACACAAGAAATTCAGAGGATCTATATTTCTAATATCTCCTTTCAGAGTAGCCAAAAATTGAAAAAAGAAGGGAAGTGTGCTTCTTCTATTGGAGAATAACTAAACAAATTGTGGTACATAAATGTAATGGGATATTATTATACCCAAAGAAATGATGAAATGTACAATTTCAAAGCATATAGTAGGTACTTAATAAAATTCTTTTTTTTTACTTAGAACATTTTTTCATGATTATTGGTAGCTTGGATTTCTTTCTTTGAAAACTGCCTATTCATACTTTTGACCATTTATTTGTTGGAAATGTCTCTTAGATACAAATTTCAATCATTTTCTAATTCTGCTCACCTCTTTATGGACTGATGGACAAAGAGGTGAACAGAAACTAAAAAAAAATTTATAAAACAGCATTAAAGAAAAAAAAACTTTAAAGGCTTTGGAACTCTGATCAATGTAATGATAAATCAAAAGAATAAAAATTAAACACTCCATTAACCTCCTTACAGAGAATCAATGAAATTAAAATGCAGAAAGAGACATTTATTTTAAGACCCACATGGCTAATGTAGGTTATTTGTTTTGCTGATCTATGTAGCTATGTGTTGGGGGAATATGTTTTATTTTTTTTCTTTAATTTGCTATGTTGTGGAGGTGGTCGAAGGGACAAGTTAACTTTTTAAATATTTGCTGCTAGGTAGTGTGGTTGATTCTGAGATTTTTGGACAAGTCACTTAAAATTCAGCTTCAGTTTCCTTAACTGGAAAATGTGGATAATGATAGCACCTGTCTTGCAGAGCTGTTGTGAAGTTTAAATGAGTTAATATTTGTAATGCATTCAACACGATGCCTGGGATATAGTTGGTGCTTTAATAAATGCTTGTTTCCTTCCTTTCTTGAAAAAAATTTTAAAAACTTTTTGACAAAAATAATATCAGAGGGAATATCATGGCAAAGAGGCTTGGAAAGAGCTCTTACAGAAGGTGGGATATGAAATAATTCTTGAAAGAAGCCTGCAAAAACAGGAGGCAGAGGTGACGAGAGAGCATTGTGGGTAATAGAAACAAAAGGTGAAAGGCTAAGACATGAGAATTGAGGACTGTATTAAGGGAGGTGAGTGAAGATCCCAATGTACATGGACCTAAGTAAAGTCTAAGAAGATTGGAAAGATTAGAAGAGTCCAGATTTTCTGTTTGCTCCTGGAGTTGATAGGAAGCCACTGGAGCTTACTGTGTAGGTAAGAGGTAGAGAGTTGACATGGTCTCTCTTGCACTTGAGAATAACTACTTTGGCAGCTGAGTGGACAGTGGATTTGCCCACAGACATCTAGGAAGATAATATTCAAGCCTCCTTTTGGGAGAGAAAATCAGGCTGCTAATTAGTTACTTTACCTTTCACCTCAGCAATGGGCATTGTCTTTTTTTTTTTTTTTTTTTTTTTTTTTGCTAAGGCAATTGGGGCTAAGTGACTTGCCCAGGATCACACACACAGCTAGAGAATGTTGTGATGTTGTGTCTGAGACCACATTTGAACTCAGGTCTTCCTGACTTCAGGGCTGGTGCTCTATCCACTGCGCCACCTAGCTGCCCCAATGGGCATTGTCTTGATGGAGCAGCACAGGTTGGTCTTTTTCAATGGCTTTTGTCCAATGCCCAGGCTGTCCTTGGCACTGAAAACTCCAGATGTGCCACTGCCATGACAAGCACCAGCTTTTGTTGTCAGATAGTCCCTACTCACCCACCTCTAAACCCCCAATGGCTGACCTACAACAGGAAAGGAATCCAAGGAGGGAGACAAAGGCAGGGTCATCCACTTAAGTCTCTCTGACCCAGAAACCCTGGGGAGGTAAGATTGTTACCCCCTAGGAGATAGCACTTTCTGTTTCCCCTCATGTCTCACAGGGATTTTGTCTCTGTCTCCTCTTTTGAATTTTAATTAATTAATTTAGGTTTTTTTGGAGGCAATTAGAGAAGTGATTGCCCAACATCACACAGCTATTAAGTGTCTGAGATCAGATTTGAACTCAAGTCCTTCTCATTTTCCTTTTTTCTTTTTAAAGGTTCTTGTGGTCTTCAACTTCTATCCTAGCAGCTAATTAATGGGCTCTCAGTAGATGAATTATGCATGGAAAGATGGAAGTCTCTCAAAGGTCCCTCCTAAAAGATGAGAATGGTGTCTGCCCTCTCTGAGGCAGATGGAAGGAGAAAGAAAGGGCAAGAACTGTCCCTTTTCCCTTTTTTTTTAAATTAAATTTTATTTTTCCAATTATATGTAAAAACAAATTTTGACATTTGGTTGTTTTTTTTTAATTTTGAGTTCCAAATTCTCCCTTGCCCTCTCAATTTTTCCACATCTCCAAAATTTGTAATTTCCCTTTTCTGTCATATTAAGCAATCTGACAGGTATAAGGTGGTACCTCAGAATTGTTTTAATTTACATTTATCCAATAAGTACTGATTTAGAGCACTTTTTATATAACTAGAAATAGCTTTGATGTCTTCTAAAAATTTCCTGTTCAAATCTTTTGACCACTTATCATTTGGGGAATAACTTATATTCATATAGCTTTGATTCAGTTATCTACACATTTGAAGTCTTTATCAGAGAAATTTGCTGTCAAAATCCCATCCTCCCAGTTTTCTACTTTCCTTCCGATCTTGACTGCATTGGACTTGCTTGTGCAAAACCTTTTTAATTTAATGTAATCAAAATTATCCATTTTATTTTCCATAATGCTCTCTTTCTCTTGATTTGTCATAAATTCTTCCCTTACCTGTATATCTCATTATCTCTCTTTCCAGCTCCACTTTCCTGTGCTTTAAAGTCTACCTCTTCTAAATCTATTTTTCTTCCCTGTGACCTCCACTTCATCTAGTCCTTCCTTTTCTCTTAAGTCCCTCATCCCTACATTGGTTCTCCTCTTAATGTCCTCTCTGTGACTAAACTTTGGAAAAGTTAGCTACAATCACTACTTCCATTTAACACCCTTCAATCTGGCTTATAACATCACCATTTGACTGACACTACCCTCTCCCCAGTTACTCATCAGCTCTTAATTGACAAATCTAATGCTCTTCTCTCTTGACCTATCTCAAGATGCCTCCATTGTTGATTATTCCCTTCTCTATCACTGTCTGGCTCACTTCTTTCCTGGTTCTCCTCCCTGTAAGACCACTTCTGTGAACTTTTGTTCAATCTTCATCCAGGCCATGGTCATTAACTACAGGTGTCCCCCAAGACTCTGTCCCAAGCCCTCATTTCTTTTTCCTCTATACTCTGTTGCTTGGAGAACTTACCAGTTCTCATGGGTTCATTTCATTTCTATACAAATGATTCTAAGATGTATATATTCAACCCCTAATCTTTCTCTTGACTGATATTTTTGCACTACCACCCACCCTTGGATATGTTGAATTGTATGGCTCATATACATCTCAAACTCAGTATGTCTAAATAGAATTCATCCTTCCCCATAAAGCCTTCCTTTTTCCTAATTTCCCTATTACTTTTTTTTGTTAGGGTGGTTAGGCAATTGGTGGTAAGTGATTCGTCCAGTGTCACACAGCTAAATTATTATCTGAGGCTAGATTTGAACTCGGGGCTCTATTCACTGCACCACTTAGCTGCCCCTTTCCCTATTACTTTTGAGGACACCATCATGCTCCCAATCTCTCAGATTCACAACTTAGATGTCATCTTCGACTCTTCTCTATTTCTCACCCTTTCTCTCCCATGTTCAATATGGTGTCAAGATCTGTCAATTTCACCTCTGTACCATCTCTCCAAGACATCACCTTTTTTCCTCTGACACTGCCCCCACCTTGGTGCATCCCTCATCACCTCCCATCCAGAGTGTTGCAAGACCCCGATTATGGATCTGCCTGTCTCAGGTTTCTCCTCACTCAAATCCATTTTCCATTCAACTTCCTAAAATTAAGTAAGCTTAACCATGATTCCCCACACACACTTAATTCCACTGGTGTCCCCAGGATCAAATATAAAATCCTCTGCTTGGTTTTTAAGGCACTTCATGACCTTGACCTCTTCCTACGTTTCAAGTCTTTTTCCACTTTACCGTCCATGTATTCTAGAAAATAGTAACAGTGACCTCCTTACTATTTTTCTTTTTTTTTTAATTTTTTAATTTTATTTGCATAACATATGTGTGGGTAATTCTTCAACAATAACCCTTACATAGCTTTCCGTTACAAATTTTTCCCCCAACTCCCCACCCCTCCCCTAGATGGCAGGATATCCACTACATGTTAATTATGTTAAAATATTGGCAAATCGAATATATGTATACATATTTCCAAACTTGTCATTGTTGTGCAAGAAAAATCTTGTCTACACAAACGATATATCAGATAAAGGAAACACAATGTAAGCAAACATCAATCAAGGAGTATGAGAATGTTATGTTGTGGTCCACATTTCACATCCCTCTCTCTGGGTGTATATGGCTTTCTTCAGTGAACAGTTGGAGGTGGTTTGAAACATTTCATTGTTGAAGAGAGCCATGTCCATCAGAATTGATCGTCATATAGTACTGTTGTTGCCGTGTACAATGATCTCCTGGTTCTGCTCATTTCACTCAGCATCAGTTCATGTAAGTCTCTCCAGGCCTCTGTGAAATCATCTTGCTGGTCATTTCTTACAGAACAATAATATTCCATAATATTCATATACCATAATTTATTCAGCCATTCTCCAATTGAAGGGCATCTATTCAATTTCCAGTTTCTAGCCACTACAAAAAGGGCTGCCACAAACATTCTTGCACATGTGGGGCCTTTTCCTTCCTTTATGATTTCTTTGGGATATAAGCCCAATAGAAATGCTGCTGGGTCAAAGGGTATGCACAGTTTGATAACTTTTTGAGCATAGCTCCAAATTGTTCTCCAGAATGGCTGTATCTGTTCACAGCTCCACCAACAATGCATCAGTGTCCCAGCCCTCCCACATCCCCTCCAACATTCATCATTAAATTTTCCTGTCATTTTAGCCAATCTGACTGGTGTGAAGTGGTATCTCAGGGTTGTCTTGATTTGCATTTCTCTGATCAATAGTGATTTGGAGCACCTTTTCATATGACTATAAATAGTTTTAATTTCATCCTCTGAAAATTGTCTGTTCATATCCTTTGACCATTTATTGATTGGAGAATGGCTTGAATTTTTATAAATATGAGACAATTCTCTATATATTTTAGAGATGAGACCTTTATCAGAACCCTTAAATGTAAAGATGATTTCCCAATTTATTGCTTCCCTCCTAATCTTGCCTGCATTGATTTTGTTTGTACAAAAACTTTTTAACTTAATATAGTCAAAGTTATCTATCTGGTTTTCAATTAAGAGTTCCAGTTCTTCTTTGGACATAAATTTATTCCATCTCCATAGGTCTGAGAGGTAAACTATATTACATTCCTCTAATTTACTTATAGTATCACTCTTTATATCCAGATCATGAACCCATTTAGATCTTATCTTGGTATGTGCTGTTAGATGTGGGTCAAGCCCTAATTTCTTCCACACTAGTTTCCAGTTTTCCCAGCAGTTTTTGTCAAATAGTGAATACTTATCCCAAAAGCTGGGGTCTTTGGGTTTATCAAAAACCAAATTGCTATAGTTATTGCCTAGTTTGTCTTGTGATTCTATCCTATTCCACTGATAGACTACTCTATTTCTTAGCCAGTACCAAATGGTTTTGATGACCGCTGCTTTATAATATAGTTTTAGATCTGGTACAGCAAGTCCACCATCGTCAGCCTTTTTTTTTTCATTAATCCCCTTGAAATTCTTGACCTTTTGTTTTTCCAAATGAACTTTGCTACTATTTTTTCTAGATCTGTAAGATAATTTCTTGGGAGTTTGATTGGTATGGCACTAAATAAGTAAATTAGTTTGGGTAGTATTGTCATTTTTATTATATTCGCTCGTCCTACCCATGAGCATTTTAAGTTTTTCCAATTGACTAGGTCTGATTTGATTTGTGTGGAAAGTGTCTCCTTACTATTTTTCACAAGCAATGCTCCATCTCTCTCTCCACTCTGTGCCTTTTCCTGGCTCTCCCCTAGGTCTCTAATGCTCTTTCTTCTCACTTCTGTCTCTTTCTTGGCTTTCCCCAAACAGCTCAAATCCCACTTTCTACCTCGATCTCTTTCTCTCTGAGGTTACCTTCCATCTGGTATACCTGACATAGGCCTACCTATTACTGTTCATGTTATCTTCACCATTAGACCTTCAGCTCTAAATAGTAGAGACTCTTTTTTGCTTTTCTTTGTAACTTCAGCATTTAGCACAGTGCCTAACACAGGATAAGCATTTGTTGAAGGACTACTGATGATTTTTCTCTCTTGATCCTATAACTGACCAGTCCAATCATATGGTATCAGCTGCCTTTGAAGCCCTTGCTCCCTTGTGCTCCTGCCAGTAACATCTAACTAAACTGCAACTTGAGGATACTTCCCCTCATTTATGTCTACTTGTGTCTCCTGAAAGCTCCTAGAGAATGGAACTGGGTTAAGTGAATGCATTAGGAATTTATCTTCTCCAAACTCAGTTGATTCTTCACTACTGCTCAGAAATCCTCGTTTACCCTTGACTGACCATCACACTCTCCACACTTTCTCTTAACTTTAGAATTCTACATTTCTCGTCTCCCTGTCAGAGAAGACTCGGTTCGCCCTTTTCTGAGGAAATAGACATTCCCCTTTTTCTCTATATCTCAAACTCTTCTTCCATTTCCTTCTTTTTCTTACCACTTTCCTTTTTCCCCTTCTCCATCCTAATCCAGACTTGCCCTTAAATTCAGGCACTCTTCATCCAGCAGGGGGCAGTGTGAGCTAGAGACCGGTCAGATATAATCTGACCATAAACACTGAATCTAGTTTCAATCTTGGGGCTATAATCAAATCTCAGCTCTATTATCAGCTTGACCTTTAGATTGTACCTGGTGTTCGGGTCTCCAGAGATGGAGGCAAAAGGGCCCTAGCTCCTGAACAGTATTCTACTCACAATGATGAGTGTAGGAAGTCTTTATTTCAACCCTAGAGAAGTGAGTTTCTGTTACTGTTGTTTTTATTTGTGTGACTGTAGACATTGTATCTACTGATTTCCTCCAGGTTATTTCTTTGTTTGCATTTGTTGATACAAGTCTTTCCATGATTCCCTGAATTTCTCACACTAATTGATTCTTATGACCACCACTTATTCCCTAATCAATGGGCATTCACTTTTTTTCCTCCAGTTTTTTATAACCATGAAAAGTGTCCCTACCTATATTTTGGTATATACACGAGCTCTCTTCCTTTCTTTTTTTTTAAATTAAAGCTTTCTATTTTTTCAAAACATATGCATAGATAATTCTGCAACATTAGCCCTTGCAAAACCTTGTGTTCCAGTTTTCTCCCCCTTCTCCTACCTCCCCCCAGTGGGCAAGGAGTCCAATATATGTTAAACATGGTAGAAATATATGTTAAATCCAATATATGCACACATATTTATACAACTATCTTGCTGTATAAGAAAAATCAAATCAAACCAGAAAAGAAAATGATAAAGAAAATAAAATGCAAGCAAACAACAACAAAAAAGAGTAAAAATGCTATTTTGTGAACCACACTCAGTTTCCACAGTCCTTTCTCCGGGTGTAGATGGCTCTTTTGATCACAAGACCCTTGAAACTTATGACCTCTCTTTCTATCTTTAATATTTTGGAGTATATGACCAGTAGTGGGGTTTTGGGTCAGAATATAAACATTTTAATGAGGGATTTGGGGGGCATAATTCCAAACTGTTTTCCGAACAGTTGTACCAATCTGCAGCTATACCAATAGAATATGAGTGTACCAACACGCCAACAGGGTATTAGTGTAACTATCTTTCCACAGACCCCCTACTATTAACTATCTCCATCTTTTATCATCTTCATCAATTTAATATATTTTAACATCCAATACATGTCCATATATTTATACAATTTATGCAATTCTCTTGTAAGAAAAATCAGATCAAAAAAGAAAGAAAATAAACAAGAAAACAAAATGCAAGTGAACAACAACAAAAAGAGTAATGTTATCTTGTGATCCACACTCAGTTCCCACAGTCCTCTCTCTGGATATAGATGGCTCTTTTCATCACAAGATCATTGGAAATGGCCTCAATCATCTGATTGTTAGAAAGAGCCACATCCATCAGAATTAATCATTGTATAATATTGATGTTGCCATGTACAGTGATCTCCTGGTTCTGCTGATTTCACTCAGCATCAGTTCATGCAAGTCTCTCCAGGCCTCTCTGAAATCATTCTGCTGGTCGTTTCTTACAGAACAATAATATTCCATAACATTCATATACCATAATTTATTCAGCCATTCTTCAATTGATGGGCATCCATTCAGTTTCCAGTTTGCCACTACAAAAAAATCATTTTTGCACATGGAGCACACTTCATTTCAAGCAGACCCTAACAAGGGTATTCAGGTAAAGCCTGCTGGAATATGGAGAGTTCCCTGCATGACTATGCTCTGTGTGAGTGACTATGGTGAGGACAAAGGGGTACTGGGATTAGAGGTGAAGGCAGTCACCATAAGAATGGCCCCAGCAGAGAGTTACCAAAGACGCTGGGGCCTGTTTTTTTTTTTCAACAAATAAAAGAAATTGAGCAAGAAAATAAAGAAATTGCCAATGGTTTTTTGTTTTTGTTTTTTAACAAGACTTACAATTTCATCAGTTTGGGAAATTCCAAGTAAGGGACTTGATCTTCCAATGCAGATGGCACATACTGATACCCCAGTCTTCACAGTTGCCTGGTGGCAGGAAGGGATTGAGTGACTTCCACAGAGGGCCACAGAGGCAACATTTGTCAGAGGTAAGACTCAAATCCAGAGCTTCTAGGCAGTTTCACTAGCCACCTGTTGTCTCTCCTGGATGGATAAACAGGTACATCGAATCACAGAATGTGAGAGCTGATGGAGGACATCTAGCTCACCCCATATACAAAGGGAACTTTCCTATAATTTACCCGACAAATTGGTATCCAGCACTTTCCTGAGGACCTCATGGAGGGAGAACTCACCGCCCTCATGAGGCAGGTCAGTTCTGTTTTCCTGGTGCAAAGCCTCTTTCTGATCTTCATCTGTTGCTTCTCATTCTATCCTTTGGGACCAGCCAAAATGAGTCTAGTCCCTCTTCCATTTGATAGGTCTTTAAATATCTCACCATTATCATTCCTTCTCCATCTTGCCTTGAGTCTTCTTCCAGCTAAATATTTCCAACTCTTTCAATGGCACTCATATAACAGGGACTCAAGAGCCTTACTCCATCTTGGCTGCCTTTCTCTGGATACTCTCCAGCCTAGCAGTGTTATTCTTGAGTCCTGAGTGCAATGCATGCTGAGTGTACATAAGAAGAGAACTTACCTCTAGTCTCCCAAATGCTGGAGGGAAAGCAATCAGTGTCTAGAAACAGATGGAATCAGGGATGGTGGCCCACCAACCAAGTCACCGAGAATTTGATTCCTGACCATGAGCTCTTTTGAGGATTTGGACATCATTCAGCAGGGACAGTGGAAGAAGTGACCTGCCCTATTGTGATGGATGGTGGACCACAGGTGACCATTAAGGACATTATGAAGGCAATAGCAATATTTCTCCCTATACCCTCTTGACTATACTCTGTATCCTGTATTTCTATGCCCTAGGGGCATGACCTCTGTGGGAGTATGGCCCATGCTTGGGCTGTGTCAGCAAGAGCTCCCTAGGGAAGCTGTGACTGTCAGCAGGAAGAGGGACTCTATGGCCTGGGTACATATAGATGCTACCTTCCCTTCCCTCTTCAAACCTGCTGTACTTGTTCCTTGTTGTTTTCTGAGTTGGTAGTGGTACAGAAATTAAATCAGTCAGCCAATAAGCATTTATTAAGTACTTACTACATACCAAGCACTGTGCTAAAAGCTGGTGATACACAGAAATACAGTCCCTTATCTCCAGGAACCCACACTCTAACAGAACAGACAACATGCCAACTAGTATGTTTTAGCCAACAAGATATACATATAGAGATAGATAGATAGATATTTAGATAGATGGAAAATCTGATAACTGGATGGATAGGTAATCTGATACATAGATAGATAAATAGACAGATAGATAGACAGGATGGATAGATAGATGGAGATAGTAAAAAGAAAGAGACAGACAGATGGATAAATAAGTAGATATGTAGACAGGATCAATCGATTGACTCATAGATAGATAGATAGACAGACAGACAGACAAAATGGATGGATAGATAGATGGAGATAATAAAAAGAAAGAGACAGGCAGACAGATGGGTAAATAAGTAGATAAGAAGACAGGATCAATCGACTGACAGATAGATAGATAGGCAGATAAGCAGATAGACAAATAGATAATAGACGGATGGATAGATAAAGAGAGAGACAAATGGGTAAATAAGTATGTAGACAAGATGGAAAGTAGATGGATAGATAGATGGAGATAGTAAAAAGAAAGAGACAGACAGACAGATGGGTAAATAAGTAGATATGTAGACAGGATCAATTGATTGACTCATAGATAAGCAGATAGATAGATGGATAGATAATAAATGGATGGATAGATAAAGAGAGGTAAATAGGTATGTAGGCAAGATGGAAAGTAGATAGATAGATAGATAGATAGATAGATAGATAGATAGATAGATAGA
>JAJPUD010011846.1:542-13052 GCA_023553655.1 Myrmecobius fasciatus
TTTTGGGGTCTCTTTCAGGAGGTGATCGGTGAATTCTTTCAATGGTGATTTTGCCTTCTGATTCTACAATCTCAGGGCAGTTTTCTTTCAGTATTTCTTGGAAGATAGTGTTTAGATTCTTTTTTTTCATCATGACTTTCAGGAAGTCCAATAATCCTTAGATTGTCTCTCCTAGATCTCTTTTCCAAGTCAGTTGTTCTTCCTCGGAGATAGTTCATATTTTCTTCTAATTTTTCATTTTTTTTTGTTTTTGTTTGACTGATTCTTGATGTCTTATTGAGTCATTCACTTGCATTTTTTCAATTCTTATTTTTAAAGTGTTGTTTTCTTCAGTTACCTTTTTAAGCTCCTTTTGTTATTGGCCAATTGAATTTTTTTGTTCATTGCCCTCTTTTTCCACTTCACCAATTTTATTTTTAAATAAATTGGTGTCTTTTTCATATCTCTTTTGCAGGGCATCATATATTTCTTGCACTGATTTCAGTTTATTTTCCCATTTATCCTCCAGCTCTCTTTTAAGATTCTGTATGCAATCTTCCAGAAAGGCTCTTTGAAGAGGGGACCAGTGATGGTCCTTAATAACATCTTCTGAAGTTTTGTCTAAAGGAACCTCAGAATCTGGGGCCAGCCCTTCTCTGTCTCGATAAAAGCTGTCTATGGTGAGAGCTCTCTTTTGCTTCTTCATTTTTTTTTAAACAGCGTGTATATCTCTTTAAGGTTTGGAAAAACTTCAGCTAAAGCTATTTGCCCTGGGGCAATTTGGCGAATTAATTTAAGGAGCTGGGGGGTGGGGGATTGGACAAAGTCCGAATTACTCCTTAAACAAGGCAAGTCTTCCAGAACACCTGCCCCCAATCAGGGCAGAGTGTCCGGAATGCCTCAGATAAACTCCTGGTGTTTGGAGTTTTTGCCACAATGAGCTTAGCTGAGTCTCACCCTCACTTCCGGCCTACACCACTCTTTATCCCTCTGTCTGAGATAGACAAACCTGATGTGAAGTTCTGCAGAGGTATCAGCAAGCACTATCCAAGTATTTCTAAATTTGTTGACTTGAAGATCAGTTCAGAGGCTTATTTTATTGTTGATTTGAGAGAAGATCGGAGGAGACACAGAGAGTCATTTTTTCACTCCGCCATCTCGGCTCTGCCCCCTTGAGTCCAATTTTTACTTCCCCTAAAAGCATATCTGAGATATTGAGTTGTACTCAGATAGCTTTACTCTTGGTCGTGGTAATGAATTTTTCATTTGTCTTGTTGGGGACTCATTTTTTTTTCAAATGAAAAATGAGAAAAATGGGATTCAATGACACCTAAGAATCTTTCTAGCTTTAATATTCTATGATTGTTTTTATAAATACCTAAAATGTTTATAACATAGTTTAGTGTTGTGAGAAACAGAAAAGAAGTATAATATCAAAAAAGTTTAAGATTTAGAAATAAAGGAAGGGACCCCCTCATTTTACATATAAGGAAACTGAAGCACAGCTGGGTAAAAAATTTACTCAAACTTTTAGATAGTTTAGTATCTCATTTTGAATTTGAATCCACATCTTTTGATAGAAGATATGATACTAATTCCATAGTATATATAACACATTATTTCTACTTTTAAGGAATTTAAATGGTAATCACATAGGAAACAATTATAAGAAAGATTTACAAATAATTGAATGCTCAAATAATTGATATAGGGAGAAAAAGTGGTATAAGAATTCCAAAACAGTAAAAAAATGTTAAAATAATACTTCATAGAACTCAAGTAAAAAGGGGATCAGTACTGTACTAAGTTAACATTCTCCTATGGAGACAGAAAAACAAAAACAAAAAACCACAGGCCTGTATTTGTTATTTATTTATTTATATTTGTTTTATTTCATTATCATGGGACTTCAGGAAATTTATTTCTTCCCTAAAATTTTCTTGTCATCTATCAAATGAAGAAATTAGAGAAAATTATAATTAAATTGTCTTTTCTTCAAATTTTTGTATTTGAGGAAAGGGGACAAAGGGTGAGCAGCGGGAAGATTAGGGAAAATTTTGGAAAATGATGTGTTCAATAAAAAATAAAAAAAAACTAAAATGAATATTTAGATAGCAGACAACTTTGTAAAGTTCCCAGGTCTATTAAGTCCAAGATTTTGTCTCTTTTTTGGACAATAGGCATAAAAAAATGTAGATTCAGAAAGAATCTTACAGCTCAATTAGTCCAAACATTTATTTTTTTAAATGAGGAAACTGAGGCTAACAGAGTTTAAGTGAGTGGCCCACATTCAGTTTTTTAGCAAGAGCCTAGACTCTAAATGCCACTAGATAGGTCTTCGGTTCAAATATTGTCTCTTTCACCTTGAAAATGGGACCTCAGCTCTTTGAGTCATTTTTTTTGGTCCATAAAATAAAGGAGTCATTAGTTGAATTTTAAAGGTTTGAGCTCAAAATCTATGTTTCTGTCATGTTAAGAAGCAGAATGTGCACTCTATCAAATATCAAGTTTTCTTTTCACTCTCTAAGGAAGCATCAAAGCTGTTTTTTTTTAAACATCAGCTTTAATGGCCTATGTATGATCCTTAAACTTTGCAATGATCACCAGGTGTAGTTCTATCATCTAGAAATTTATCAAACCCTATGCTAATTTAATTAGAAAAATATAGATGTACATAGATTATATAAGATGCTTAACTTCTCTGCCTCAGTTTCCTCAGTTGAAAAAAAAATTGAACTGATTGATGTCAAATATCCTTTTTGAATATAAATCTTGTGTGGCTTACCAAGATATATTTGTGTATTTGCATGTATGTGCATATGTATACTTCTCCTATGTATTTGTCTATTTTCCCCACTTCACCCACAGCCCATACAACTTTTGGGGTTAATGAATTTCTAAACTTTAAAGGTTTTGTGCAAAGTAAGTCTGCCTCATTTGAAAAATTAACATTTTAATAATAAATATGTGATATATACACAGGCATGTCTACAGGATGTACAGGATCTTTCATAGATCCCAATGGTATTTCTTGGGTATGAAGTGTTTCCTCAGAGGAAGTAAAAAATAAAAAATAAAAATAAAAAATGTACCCAATGAAAAGGTCTACCCTTTTTTAGGATCAAAGAGTCATAAAACTGAAATTAAAAGGGACTTCAAAGACCAGCTAATTTAACCTCGCCATTTTACATATGTGGAAGCTGAAGCACCAGTATATTTTAATGACTTGCCTAATGTCATACAAGTAGTGTCAAGGAGGATTTCAGTTCAGGTCTTTTGTTTACAGAACTAGTGCTCTTTCTACTGTAGCATGAGGGGAGTTCTAAGATCATTAAAATGAAACCGATTTCCAAATTTAACTCTAAAAGAATACGAGTTGGAAAGTATGCCAGAGGCCTTTCAGTTCAAATTCCTACTTCACTGTAAATTTTCTCTATATGATGTGCATAGTTCACAAGTGATCAGTCATTCTAATTGAAGGTTTCTACTAAAAGGGAGTGACTCCATTATAGTAGGTACCCAAGGTACCCTTTTGGACTTTGAGCCAGTTGTGACTATTAGTAATTACTTTCTTTTATCAAGCATAAATCTTTTCTTAGAGGTTCAGTTGCTTGTCTGCTGCACAATATAATTCCTGTATCCCTTGAATCTTTAAGTTTTCATATCAATGAAATGGCATTTTGCTAGTAAGGGATTCAATTCCATTTCAGTAAGCATTTTCAAACACTGTCAAAAGACTGTAGATGCTTAAGGTTGCAGAAGGTCAATGAAGGGTTAAAGAAAACCAGGCTCTTTGGAAATATTTTAGCTGACAAATCACCTTGCAGCCACTTCACATCATATTGTCTTGATTATGTCTACTTTTCTCACACTGTGTGGCATGCTTGACACTACACAATATAACATGTCAAAAGCAATATTGCAAATGGAAAACAAGAAGAATGAAGATTGGAGGTTGGAAAATGGCAGTTTTCTTTCACATTGACTTAAAACTTTAGTTTTCCTCAAATGTTGCTGACAAGAATCCACTAATTTTGTTAGAAGGCTTTTTTTAACTCCTATATAACTTGGACAATTCATATCTAAATAATCTAAAAATTCACTACCAATAAAACAAACAAACAAAAACATACAATCTTGTCTTCTTTTTATAAACAAAAACCATTCAATGGTGTTTTAGTCATTGCTGTCACAGATGTAATAATATATGAAACAAGCATACATATATTCATTTGCACATATAGGCAAATGGTTTCGAATGCATATGTATGACAAGAAAAGGAGAAAGAGGGAGAGAAAGCTTAGAGTAACTTAGAGGGTAGTAAGTTGTGTAGGTAAAGCTAGTTATTAGAACACTCCACAAAGAAAACTTGCTCTTCTAATTCCTAATTCTGCAAAATTTTAACTATATCCATTATCATTTGTAAAGTCAGTTTTTAAATGAACCTTTAAACGAGCTGGAAACTATGCATATCTTTTCCTCCCAGTAGACCATTTGCTAAATATGCTAATTCATAGGACATAATTATCAATTGATTTTCATTGTGAATATAACTCTAGCCAACTATAACTCAATTCACTGACTCTTATTATCCTTTAATTCTAATTTACACAACTTTTAAGTGAAATTTAAAAAATGAGTAAAAGTCATTTTTTACACATGCAACATGTACAGTATGCACTATAACCATTTTATATCCAGCTCTAGCTCCTGAATTTCTCTTTCCTGTTTTGTTAAGATCACTACCAATTTGGAACAAGTGAGATTTCAAAACAACTTTTTTAGATACAGCTTCTCCAGACCTTTTTGAGACTAATTCTAATTAGTGTTGCCTCATCTTTCTGGAATAGATGTTTCTGCTCTGTGACACTATTAAGGCCATACTGAATTTTCTCTAGGACCTCTCATATGTAGAAACTTCTAACTTTTTAGGTAATTTGCACATTTCTTCTGATAATATCTGAGATAATACAGCATAGGTGCTTGAGGCCCAATTCCTTCCCCTAGAACACCTGGCTCTTTATAAACATCCTTCTCTATTGAAGAAACAAAGGTTTGTCTTTGCTCAAATTAAAAGAAGAGAAACAATTTGGCACATTCCCAGATCACCTAAGATGCTATAATTGAGTGGAAAACAAGAATCTGCTTCTGACAGATGATATTTTTTATCTCCCTGCTCTGTGGATGGGATCGGATGACCATTAGTTGTATACTCTGAATAGGCTGTGTTTTTAAAATTACCCTCAGGACAAATAGACTTGAGGTCTTGTTCTGTTCCACTTATCCTTTTCAGTTCTTGGTGCAGGTGGCCAAGTCCAGCAGCCCACCATGACAAGTTCTGGTGACTTCAGAGGCAATATTTCATGCTAGATATAGATATCAAACCTGTAGGGAACTTCTGAGAAGCAAAGATGCTCAGAATTAGAACCCAGAGAGCTTATAAACTTGGAACTTAGTGAGACTAGGCTATCTAAGAACTGAAAGAAGCTTCCATAGATTGAAGTGGTACAATACGTTGTTATATCTTTCTTGCCCTGCCCACCTCTCCACCCCAGCTTTCTCACACTCTATGGGGAGGATTCTCTTGCTTAATATTTGAAGTAATTTTTTTTTTGTAAAAGCTAACCTATTAAGCAATTAAAGGAAACTGGGATAAGTGGGACATCTTAAAATTCAAAGAAAACAATCAGTAGAAGCTAGAGAAAATTATTGAGAGATCTGAAATTCCTCAAACCTCAAGTTTATTAGAGAATTCTGAGGGAAAGGTGAAAGGAAAAACAAATGGCCATCAAACAGTGGGGACCAGAGTAGTCATTGTTAAACTAGTATACCCTGACTCTGATCCTTCAAGCCTCTTTTTTCATTTGTGAGTTATTCCCAGAACAATTATTTTTGACATAAGTGCAGACCAACTACATCTCTTTCTCTAGGCTTAGACAGCGTATCCTTCCTCCTCATCCTCACCCCCTGTGAGTACCTTTTTCCCCAAGACACACACTTTTTAGTTTCCCATTAGAATGTAAGTTTTTAAGAAGATTTTTTTTTATTTTAGAAGTTGGCATTTTATTCATACACATTGCCCAAAGTAGGAGAGAGAAACTCTGCTCTTTATGTAACATGTTATCAGAGACATATCCTCCCAGGAAATAGTCATTGCAGTTTAGACCAATTACAGTGGAAAAGCATATAGTCTAATGAGAGCATAATAGTTTCTTGGATTTCTCTCATGGGGAGGGGGAAGGAATACCTTTTATGTTTCATAAAGAAGGGGTCTTGTTTTATTCCTTGACTTGTGTCCCCTGAACTTAGCATAGTGCCAGAAAATAATATGCATTTAATAAATGCTTGTTGACTTACTGATGTAAACCAACTGGGACATCCATACAGCATCACAGAAGAATTCACTGAAGGGATTTAGAAGCAGAAAAGACCTGTGCAATCCTTTATTCCAAATTGCAGATATTGTCATTCATGATTTATTTACTGGTATTCATATAAGGAAACTGAGAGTCAGGACAGTTAAATGACTTCAAGATCATATGGGAATTTGGAATGTAAATTCAGGTCTTCCAACCCCAAATCTTCTTCCTATTAAAATATTCTCAACTCTAGAAGCCAGTTGTGGTAAGATTCTTCTTACTCTCTTCATACACAAAGATGTATCTCTCCACTAACTTTCTAGCAAAACTGGGGAAGGTGCCATTTTGAATCACTAGTATTTTTTAGTGCTAAGTTACATGACTTCAGTCTTGTACCCTTAAATAGAGGCAGCAACTAATATTCAGTTATGGTTCTAACTGTAAACTAAAAAAAACCCTAAAAACAAAAAACAAAAAACAAAAACAGTCTAATGAGACCTAGCTCACTAGGCTTTTAGAGCATCTGGAGGGTAAGCTGTAGGCAAGAATCACTGATGTTCTGAATCACAATACTAAAGCTGCAAAATTTTCAGTTTCAAAAGACTTTTCAGCTACATTCACAGCTCTGTTATTTTCAAGTAAGAAAGATGGATTTATACATTATAGAAATATTTTGATCCAGAAAGGTTTTAATTGAACAGGGATTTCATAGCACCTGACCATATCCCTTTCATGAAGAGAATATTCAGATCCCCAAAATGTGTTTTAATTGTCTGAATTACTGAGTTATATCTAGATTATAGCATGATATATATTTTATATTTATTAAGTAGATCTACAGAAGGTCACTTTTTTATCACAGATCAGAAGCCCTTGAAATTCAGGAGCCCTTTCTTCTCATTTTGTCTATTTCTTTAACAACCTTATTGTTATCAATGCTAATGCTGCTGACTAAGAACTTCCTGTGTGAGAAGAGACTCATGCAGAAGTAATACCTTTGAAATCATTCAGAAGGAAATTTCAGTAAATGGAAGATAGGAGAATCTCTTGGGAGGATGCTCATTTTCTAATCAGAAGTGTCCTAGATAGATTTCCCCCCCTTCTCTGCACATGAATTCTAAATAAATTTCACTATCTTTTCTATGTCTGCAGGGTTTTATTGCAATAGATATTTTATATTTAACTTTGAGATAAAGGTTAAATACACTAATAAATCCAGTATTATGTAGGGAAAAGTCTGTATTTTATTAAGCAACTAGATGGTGGAGTGGATAGATCAATGAATCATGACTGCCAAAGACTTAAGTTCCAATTCAGCCACAGATACTTCACTGAGTGATCTTGGGTGAACCATTTAATTTCTCTTTGTCTCAATTTCCTTATCTGGTGATAATATTAGAATTTACTCCCCAAGAAGGTTGTGAAGTTAAAATAGCAATTTAAACAAATAATTTCTATTGATGTCCTCTTGCGATATCTTATACCAAATGACGCAAGAAGTCCTATTACAAACATGATATGTGCTGTCTAAGCACCAGCCTAGTTAAATTCAGTGAGATTCTTTACCAGAAGATTGATTCCCAAATGGATTCCCATCCCCCTTTATGGCCAACTTTATAGACAATAAGTTCACATATTAAGATTGGAATCACCAAGAATAAATGGAGTAATAACACAAAAATGAAAGCATAAGTCTTTCAAAATATTTACGGGCACATATGACAACATATTCCAGGGATATTATTGAAAATCTTCTATGCAGTTGGAAATCTCACCTAAAAGCAAAATCAAAGGAGGCAATTGGAAGAGATATCTTCCTGGTTTTACTCCTTTTCTGTTTTCTAAAGAGAATTTATAATGTCCATCAATTAAGAATGACTTTTTCTTTTGCATGCATACACACACACACACGAATAGATATGTATGTATGCATATATATATATATATATATATATATATATATATGTTAAATATATAGGTTGACTTAAGATAGGCATTTATTGAAATTAAGCCCCCAAAATCTTCCAGAATCATAAAATGTGATCTGAAATCATAAGATGTGACCTCAAAGAATACTTAGTCTGAACCTGTATTTTTTTTTTCATTTTATAGACAAGGATAACTCAGACTCAAAGAGAAAAATTGACTTGACCAAGATTATATAGTTTGTTAAGTGGTGCAACTAGGAGTAGAGTCTCTTTCTTTTGAATCTTAGATCAATGTTCTTGCTATAACATGTAATATTCATTAATTTATACAAACACACACATAAATATGAATATGTACATATATATGAATACATGTATGTGTATGTATGTGTAATGCTAAATATGTGAAATTTTCTATTCTTAAGGGTTTGGATTCTTAACAACAATGTAAGAGGACTAATATAATCTTTTTGAACGAAGGAAAAATTTTGGTTTTTTATTTACAATTTCTTAGCATAGTGCTTTGTACAAAGTAAGTACTTAGTAGATGTCTTTTGAATGAATAAAACTATAGTCTTTGAACTTGAGGAGCTCACATCCTGCAAGAGGAGATGATCTGTATACAGAGCTGTAATTAAAGATTTCATATGTTTAAGCTCCTCGCCTCTCCCCAAAATTGAAAAATACTACACTAATTCTGATGAAGGAAAATCACTTTTGACAGAAGGATGATAGAAAACTTTTATCTAGTAGGTAACATTTGATTTGACAATTTGAAGGATGAGTAGGATTTCAACAGTGATTGGTAGTGTAATAGGAATGAAGTCATTCTAAGCAGAGAGAATGAATGGTACAAAGCCCTCACGACAGTTAAAAGCATTGCATTTTACTTTGTGAAGCACAGTATATCATGTTACCAATACTGGACAATCTGCAACATGGAGTACAAAAAAGAAATTAAAAAAAATATTTGACTAATGACTTTTGATTGGCAAGATGTAAAAAAATCATGGAAAACATTATTCTGTAGAACTAAAAAAATATGAATATGCTTAATTTCTTACAAACAAGTGGATTTTTCAAATGATTGACCTATGAACTAGAGTTTGTTTATTATCTAAGGAATAGTGTTTGGAAAATAAAGGAGGACAATACGTGCAAATACCCACAAATGATCCATATATTATAAGTTCATCTGTAACAAGAGCCCTTCAAATATTTGGAGGAGGTTATTATATATTACTCCCAAGCCTTCTTTCTCTTTACTAGACCTTACCTTTCCCTTCTCTGTGTGCATATGAGTGTGTGTGTATATGTATGTATATATATATATATATATACATATATATATATATATATTATATGCTTTTATATGCATGTGCATACACATTACATATACATATATACATATCCCTTTTTAGGTATATATGTCTATACACTTCTGATTTATGAAATATTAAGATTATATGAAATTCTGCATGTGTACACACATGTAGCAACATATACATGCATGTACCTATATGCATATGTGACATGCATGTCAGATACATGCATAGTGCATTAAATTGCTAAACTTTCATCTCATTTATCTAGCTTGAAATGTAATGCAGAAGTGATTTTTACATATAACATAAATCCTCCCCAAATAAATTATATAATAGTAAACACAATCCTAGTGCCATACATGAATACAATTTACCTCTTTACAAAGCACTTAAAAATGTATTGGTAGCGGGGGCGGAGCCAAGATGGCGGAGTGAAAACGTGACTCTCTGCGTCTCCTCCGAACTTCTCTCAAATCAACAATAAAATAAGCCTCTGAACTGATCTTCAAGTCAACGAATTTAAAAATACTTGGATACTGCTTGCTGATACCTCTGCAGAACTTCACATCAGGTTTGTCTATCTCAGACAGAGGGATAAAGAGTGGTGTAGGCCGGAAGTGAGGGTGGGATTCAGCTCAGCTCATTGTGGCAAAAACTCCAAACTCCAAACTCCAAACACCTGGAGTTTATCTGAGGCACTCGGGACACTCTGCCCGGATTGGGGGCAGGTGTTCTGGCAGACTTGCCTTGTTTAACGAGTAATTCGGATTTAGTCCTAGCCCCCACCGGCCCAGCACCTTAAATTAATTCGCCAAATTGCCCCAGGGCAAGGAGCTTTAGCAGAGGTTTTTCTAAACCTTAAAGAGATATACATGCTGTTTAAAAAAAATGAAGAAGCAAAAGAGAGCTCTCACCATAGACAGCTTTTATTGAGACAGAGAAGGGCTGGCCCCAGATTCTAAGGTTCCTTTAGAAAAAACTTCAGAGGATGTTATTAAGGACCATCACTGGTCCCCTTTTCAAAGAGCCTTTCTGGAAGATTGCATACAGAATCTCAAAAGAGAGTTGGAGGAAAAATGGGAAAATAAATTGAAGTCAGTGCAAGAAGCCCTCCAAAAGATATTTGATAAAGACAACAATTTATCAAAAAATAAAATTAGTGAAGTGGAAAAAGTGCAATGAACAAATTGGCCAGATAGAAAAGGAGCTTAAAAAGGTAACTGAAGAAAAGAACACTTTAAAAATAAGAATTGAACAAATGCAAGTGAATGACTGAATAAGACTTCAAGAATCAGTCAAACAAAAACAAAAAAAATGAAAAATTAGAAGAAAATATGAAATATCTCCTGGGAAAAACAACTGACTTGGAAAAGAGATCTAGGAGAGAAAATCTAAGGATTATTGGACTTCATGAAAGTCATGATGAAAAAAAAGAATCTAAACACTATCTTCCAGGAAATACTGAAAGAAAACTGCCCTGAGATTGTAGAATCAGAAGGCAAAATCACCATTGAAAGAATTCACCGATCACCTCCTGAAAGAGACCCCAAAATTAAAACCCCAAGGAATATCGTGGCTAAATTTCAGGACTATAGCACGAAGGAAAAGATTCTGCTTTATAGCTATAAAGAAACAATTCAAATACTGAGGATCAATAATTAGAATCACACATGATCTGTCAGCCTCCACATTGAAGGATCGAAGGACCTGGAACGAGATATTCCGAAGGGCAAAGAAACTTGGATTACAGCCAAGAATAACCTATCCAGCTAGAATGAGCATTATCTTCCAGGAAAGAAGATGGTCATTCAATGATATAGGTGAATTTCACCTATTTCTAATGAAAAGACCAGAGCTGAACAAAAAATTCCACACCCAAACACAGAACTCAAGAGATGCATAAAAAGGTAAAAAGGAAAAGACTCTTGAAAACTTTATTTTTACTAGGGGGATACTTAAAGTTTTGGGGTATGATTAACTAGATATTACTTTGATAATATGAAAAAGAGAACTAGAGGGGGGAAAGGCTGTCATATTGGGGAAAAGAGGGAAAAAGTGGTAAAATAAGATCTAAAAAAAAGGAGGTAAAAACAAGGTAAAATCTCTTGAAGAGGCAAAGAAACCCTAGTATAATTGAGCGAAAGAGGGGAGGGAGATGAGCATTGTGTAGATCTTACTCTCATCAGGTTGGGGTCTAAAAGTGTATATCACACACTTGATTTTCACATAGAACTTGTCTGTTGCTAGAGGAAAGTGGGAGGGAAAGGAGGAAAAGAAAGGGTTAAACTAATAGAAGGGAAAATAGAAGAATCAGAGGAAAGGAGTAAAAACAGGGGGAGGGGACCTAAAGGGTGGAATATTGTTTGGGGGAGGGGGTCATCAAAAGCAAATTACTGAGGAGGGAGGAAGGGAGAAAGGGGAAAGGAAAGGGGAAAACATAACTTGGGTAAATAAGATGGCAGGAAATAAAGAATTAGTTATTCTAACTGTGAATGTGAATGGGATGAACTCTCCCATAAAGCGGAAGGGGATATCAGACTGGATTAAAATCAGAATCCCACAATATGTTGTCTACAAGAAATACATATAAAATATAGTGACACATATAGGATGAAGGTAAAAGGCTGGAGCAGTACCTATTATGCTTCAGGTGAACAAAATAAGCAGGGGTAGCGATCCTTATCTCAGATCAAGTAAAAGCTAAGATAGATCTAATCAAAAGAGATAAGGAAGGAAACTATATTTTATAAAAGGGTATCATAGATAATGTAGCAATATCTATACTAAATATATACATACCAAGTGGAATAGCATCCAAATTCCTAGGGGAGAAATTAAGAGAGATGCAAGAAGAAATAGACAGCCAAATGATACTAGTGGGGGATCTCAACCTTGCTCTCTCAGAATTAGGTAAATCA
>JAJPUD010011846.1:18519-30738 GCA_023553655.1 Myrmecobius fasciatus
AAAGGATTTCAAGGGGATTAATGAAAAAAAAAAGGCAGATGAAGGTGGCCTTGCTGTACCAGATCTAAAACTATATTACAAAGCAGCGGTCATCAAAACCTTTTGGTATTGGCTAAGGAATAGAGCAGTCGATCAGTGGTACAGGATAGGTTATCAGGACAATCTAGGCAATAACCTTAACAATTTAGTGTTTGATAAACCCAAAGACCCCAGTTTTTGGGATAAGTACTCACTATTCAGCAAAAACTGCTGGGAAAATTGGAAACTAGTGTGAAAGAAATTAGGGCTTGACCCATACCTAACACCACATACCAAAATAAGATCTAAATGGGTTCATGATCTGGATATAAAGAGTGATTTTGTAAACAAGTTAGAGGAACGTAATATAGTTTACCTCTCAGACCTGTGGAGAAGGAATAAATTTATGTCCAAAGAAGATCTGGAACTCCTAATTGAACACCAGATAGATAATTTTTATTATATTAAGTTAAAAAGTTTCTGTACAAATGAAACTAATGCAGACAAGATTAGGAGGGAAGCATCAAATTGGGAAATCATCTTTACATTTAATGGGTCTGATAAAGGCCTTATTTCTAAAATATATAGAGAATTGTCTCATATATATATAAGAATTCAAGCCACTCTTCAATAGATAAGTGGTCAAGGGATATGAACAGACAATTTTCAGATGATGAAATTAAAACCATCTCTATTCATATGAAAAGTTGCTCCAAATCACTATTGATCAGAGAAATGCAAATTAAGACAACCCTGAGGTACCACTACACACCTGTCAGATGGGCTAAAATGACAGGAAAAGATAACGATGATTGTTGGAGGGGATATGGGAAAACTGGGACACTGATACATTGTTGGTGGAACTGTGAACGGATTAAAACATTCTGGAGAGCAATTTGGAGCTATGCTCAAAAGGTTGTCAAACTGTGCATACCCTTTGACCCAGCAGTGTTTCTATTGGGCCTATATCCCAAAGAGATCTTAGAAGAGGGAAAGGGACCCACATGTGCAAGAATGTTTGTGGCAGCCCTTTTTTGTAGTGGCTAGAAACTGGAAACTGAAGGGATGCTCATCAATTGGAGAGTGGCTGAATAAATTATGGTATGTGAATGTTATGGAATATTATTGCTCTGTAAGAAACGACCAGCAGGACGATTTCAGTGAGGCCTGGAGGGACTTGCATGAACTGATGCTGAGTGAAACGAGCAGAACTAGGAGATCATTATACACAGTAACAACAGTATTACATGATGATTAATTCTGATGGACATGACTCTCTGCAACAAAGAATTGTCTCAAACCACTTCCAGTTGTTCACTGAAGAAAACCATATACACCCAGAGAGAGGGATATGAAATGTGGACCACAAAATATCATATTCTTGATTTCTATTGATATTTGCTCGCATTGTGTTGCCTTTCTCTGATTTTCTTTTTTTTCTTGTAGATAGGATTTTTCTTGCATAACTTGTCAAGTAATTCAACATTATTAACATGTCATGGACTTTCTGCCATTTAGGGGAGGGGAGGGGACTGGGGGTAAAATTTGTAATGGAAAGCTTTGTAAAGATCAATGCTGGGGAACTACCCATACATATGTTATACAAATAAAAAGCTTTAATAAAAAATGTATTAGATAATTCTAGACCTTCACAATCAGAACAAACTGATGAAATTTTGTCCTCCCAAAATGACTCAAGGTCTTCATTAAAATTATCCATTTCTATATTATATTCTAATATAGTTACACAATCAGGAGTTAGGACTATGTAGGTTTCTTTAACCTTGCTAAATATACCCATTCAGTCATTCAAATTTATATATATTATTTATCATCTTTCTCTCTCCTCTCCTACTTCTAGACTCCCTACTGATTATTAAAGTTAATCTTCCTTCCTAAATTATAAGTTTCTGGAGGGTAGAGATTGGAAGGCATTGAGATACAATGGAAAGAGTCTTAGATATCTATTCAGAGAAACATGGTCCAAATCCAGCTTAGCCTCTTGCTACATGAATGACCTAAGGAACATCATTTCTCTTTTCTAATCTTCAGTTTCATCATTCATAAAATGCGACATCCAAAACAATGTATAGGATCCTGTGATTATGCTTATTAGATCCTTTTATGTTACACAGTGCCTTATATCAACAAAATATTTAATAAATATCTCCTGAATTATGTTTAACTTCTGTTTCCCTTTATTTTAAATTTAATGAATCATTCCTGTGTCCAAGATTTACCTGGCTAAATCTTTCCCTAACCTTTTCCTCCATAATTAAAGAAACTGGGTTCTCCTCTTACTACCCTATATAAGCATATATTGATCAATTCACTTTTCATGAAGTTTGTAAACTACAAGAGGAGCTGGTGCCACCTGACTACATATAATGGACAATAAAGTAAAAAGTGTGGAAGTACTGTAGGAGCTCAAACAGGGAGCAGAGTGATCACTTCTGTGTATGCGAATTAACTCTTACAGGATAGGCAAGATTTTCATTGATTATATATGAGAATATTTTACAAAAATGGAATAATACAAGAAAAGAATAAAATGTTGAAAGTTAAAAGATTTATAATACAAATGTTTTCCTGTCTGACTTTTCATAGCCTGTCCTTTACTTTTTGCAAAACCATTCCCACCCAAATTATATTTAGAAATTCCTTCTAGGAAAATGTGCTAATTGCAAAGAGATTCTTAGTATAGTGATCTACTCACATAATCATGAAGGAATTTACCATTTTTCCATACTTGAATAGAGGCTAGGTGCTCAGTAACCACAAAGTTCAAGTGGCTGATGGACACCAAAGTTCATCCTACTTTATCTATAGCACTTCATTGTTTAAAAAAAATGTTGATGTACACTGGAGACACTCTGTCATTTTTCCCACAAGCCAGTTTTCTTTTCTGTCATTCTAAACTTAGTCAAAACTTCACTTGCATTTGATTATTTGCTAGGGAAGTGACAGGCCTGTATATTAGAATAAGTCTAGAAAAAAAAAGTGTAATCCTGAAATAACTGGACCCAGGGCACTTATGTTGACTGGAAGTTTTATTTTTTAAATAAGTTTTATTGAGGTCTTCTCTTTTTTTACATCATCATTGTTTTCCCCAGTTACTTTCTGCTTCTCTCTTCCCATTCCTCTCCCAAAGAATCATTCCATAAAATCAAGAGTATTTTTAAGAGAAAAGCAAAAACACTCAAAACAATAACAAAATAGGAAAAAATACATTGGAATATCCCCAAAGAAACAATATATGTAATATATATTAAAAAATAAAAAAGTAGATCATCTACTTCTAACAAAAAGTAGGTTTGGATTATGATAATTTATCTTTTAATTAATTTTTCTTATAAATTTGTAACCCAATAAAGTACCAGCCTAAGTAGGACTAGTCCTAGTTGTTGCCACCTTTGAAAATAGTTTATTTTTTAATATGGTAAAGCAGTAGTACCCTTTGATATTAATTAATTATATTAATTTGCTTGAGGAATTTTCATAGACATGTATATAAGTATATACAAATATAAACACAAACATGGCTAGATACAGAGTAAATACTGATCCTATACAAATAATAAATGAATAATTTTTATTATAAGCTAAAGACATCATCACTCTCCTTTAAAATATTAGTGTTGGATTTAATTTGAAGTGACTTGATGCCTGGGGCCTTGAGAATTCAAGCCAGTTTTTAGCATATGCTTCACAGAATGCCAGTCAATTTAAAATAATAAAACATTTATATGGATTAATGTCCATACTCCCCCTCCCTCAAATTTTATGGATATCTCATTAAGGACTGCAAATGTCAAATTCAATATGCATGATTTAAATTAATAAAATAAAATTGTAAATCCATTATTTATTGAGGCTTATTGTTTAGAATCACCCTTTATCGCCAGCCCCAGACTTAACCAATTTATACAAAAATGAACATTGGAATTATGGGATCCTAGATGTTACAGCTAAGAGACATGTAAATATTACAACCTTCTGCCTATAGGGAGAAAAAAGTTATTATCCGACCTATTTTTACAAAGGACAAACTTGAAACCCAGAGAGCTGTAGTCATTTAACACAGCAAATAGTTTATAGACAGTAATGGGGAGAGAGTGAAGAGGGAAGAAGGGAGTAAGGCATCAAGTGGACAGCAATCAGAACCAATACTGTGATAGAGAGACAGACAGATAGATAGTTATAGATCTAGATATATATTGATAAGAGGTTTGAAAAAGCCCTATCTATAAATGAAGTGCTAAACTTAGACCTGAGCTTGAATTTTGGCTCAATAAATTAGATATAGATATGCAAATCTGATTTTTGAAATATTAACATCACTTGAAATTATATATATACACATATATAAATATATATAGACATATATTTGGTTTATGAAATATGATTATACATTAAATAATCTATGCTATACATGTTTATGTTAAAAACAAACCTCCAAGATAATCATTGACACAATATCAGCCTCACTTTGTATATGAGGAAACTCCTGATGACAAAAATTGAATGACATGCTTAAGCTTACAATATAACATGCAGAGGGTGAGTGAGAGACAGAGACAAAGAGACGGTGAGAGAGAGAGAGAGAGACAGAGAGAGACAGAGACAGAGAGAGACAGAGACAGAGACAGAGAAAGGGTTAGAGTGGATCCTTATATAACACTCTAGCACCTACCCCATGTAGAGAAGATCTCCTTCCCCCCCCTCTTTCTTCCCTCCACATGTGTATTTGTATACATATACATATACATATAGTTACAGTTATATTTATGTATGTATATATAGCCTGATTTATTTTCTATTCTATGCATATTTAAACCTTTTTTCCATTAATTGCTTAATGACTTCTGAGGCCCTTATTTAAGCTCTACATGAAACCTGAATCTACACTGACTCAGTCTCACATCTAACAACAGATATTTGAATATAGAAAGAAAGTTATCATTCCTTACCCTTAGGTATTCTCTTCCCAGACTACATATCCCCATTTGATTCATATAATTCTCATGTGGCATGGAGTCAACAATTCTATCCCTATAAACAATAAAGCCTTTAAATGTCATTCCTAAAATGTGGTATCCAATCTCTTTCCTCTATGAATACAATCACCACCTTTATTTATATCCTCATCACCTGTCACCTGAACAATTGAAATATTCTCCTAATTTGTTTCTTTTCCTCAAGTCTCTCCTCATTTCATTTCATCCTCTATAGAGCTGACAAAATAATATGATGATCTAAATTGATCAATTCCAGACTCAATAAGGAGCAATGACCCTTTTAGTTGCTTGTATGAAATTATCTGTTTTTAAAAGACCTTCACAATTTGACCTCCATGTATATTTCCAGTCTTACTAAACTTTACCTTTCTCTTTTTCAATTTGAAATATAATTAATAAATATAATTAAGTTGTTTTTATTTCTCACTTCTGCCACTGCATTAGGCATCCTCTGTGCTTAGAATTTTCTACTTCCTTACCAAATGTCTAACTTCTGTCAAAATGCAACTCAAGCTCTACATTCTTCAAAATAAAATTTTTAACTCCTTGTTCTGCTAGTCTTCCCAATCCATCAAGTTTTTTTATTTTGTTTGTTAGTTATTTGTTTAAATGTTTTTTTTTTGGTTAATTATTGGTGGATCCTTCCTGAGATGTTGCATTTTAATAGAAAATACTTTAAGGACTGGAAAAAAATTCAATACCCAAAACTAAAGTCTAAAATGGGCAAATGAAAGTCAGTGATCTATTTTTGGACAGTGATCCATTATCACAAGATCAAATCACTTTATAGAGGCATTCCCTTAATTTGCAATTTTTGGAGTGCAGACATTTCCCAATTTTCCAAAAGTGAAATCCATGAAATATTATTTGGAAGTTGAGAGAATTCTTCATATATGGAGATGTTGATGCTTTATATTTTTTTAAATGTTTCTCTATATGAATGACATTCCTTTTCCACCAACCCCATCTCCTGTAAATTGTTAAATATTTGTTAGCATACTACTGGCTACTGAGAAGATCCATTGTCAGGTATAGCACAGACTATAGGGCCTTTGAAGTCTCTTTCAAATCTATTGTCTTTGAATCTATGAATTACTTTTGATAGTGAGTTTTTCAAAATAAAATTTGATCCTTCCTTTATAGTTCAAATGTAATAGGATCACCATACACTAGGGTCACTGACACTTAACCATAGGTTAGGTTATTTGTTTTCCTATTCAAAAAAAAAAAGGTTTGATTTGGAGGTTTGATTGAGTGGATGATAGGTTGTCCATAGTGATTGTTCATTGATTTATTTAAAACTGAAGAAATTTTCTAAATGTGGTATGTGACCAAAACTGAGTATAGTGGTACTATCATATGCTTTGTTACAGATATTCAGCTGACCTCTTTTTTTGAAAGTTGTTTTTTTCCTAAATATATTCATAGTTTTCAAAATTCACCCTTGAAAAACCTTGTATTCCAAATTTTTCTCTCTCCCTTCCCTCATCCTCTCCCTTAGACAGCAAGTAATACAATATAGGTTGAACATATGCAACTCTTCTAGCCATAGTTCTACAATTATCATGCTGCATAAGAAAAATCAGATTAAAAAAATAAAAAATAGAAGGAAAACAAAAAGTAAACAAACAACAAAAAAAGGTGGAAATTCTATATTGTGATCCACATTCAGTCCCCCCACTCCTCTTTCTGGAAGCAGACGGATCTCTCCACAGATCTATTGAAATTGCAGCTGAACTCATTTAAACCATCTATTTTTAAATGCAATATTGACTAATACAATTTCTGATTAATTGGAAGTCATACATTCTTTTTTCCCCTCATATGAACTGACACTTAAGCATCTCCCAGATAATGTTAAAACAAATGATTTTTTAAGGTCCTGATTAAGATTAGGCATTTATGCCAATTAAATTTCATTTAATTCAGTCTGTTGTCCTAACTCATCTCTATAGTTTGAATATAAGTTGTGATTTCCAATATGATAGTCCAATACGATAGTGATATCTATAGCTAATATATATATATATATACATATATATATATATATATATCTTCATGCTAATCATTGATAAAAGTTTAAGCCTGATCCCTGGTACATTGTACCAAAGAACTTTCCCCAAGATAGCCCAGGACTATTGATAAGTACTTTTTGGATTTTGACTTTTAAAATATTCTAGAAATCAACTAAAAAACTAATGGAAAGAATTAACACCTTTAGCAAAGTTGCAGAATATAAAATAAACATATAAATCCATCAACATTTCTTGATATTACCAATAATGTCCAGCACCAAGAGAAAAAAGAAATTTCTTTTTGAAAATGGTAAACAATGTATGATACTTGGGAGTCTACCTGCCAAGACAAATTCAAGAAATATATGAACACAATTACCAAACTATCCATTCAAATAAAGTCAAGTCAAAACAATAGGAAAAATATTAATTGCTTATCAGTTGGTTGAGCCAATGTACCAAAAATAAAAATTCTACCAAAGCTAATTTACTCACTCAATGCCTTACCAATCAAATTGACAAAATTATTTTATAGAGCTATAAATAATTATAACAAATTTTATCTGGAAGAACAAAAGATCAAGACTATCAAAGGCATTAATGGAAAAAATATGAAGGAAGATGGCCTAGTCTCAAATCTCAAACTGTATTATAAAGTAGTAATTATCAAAACAATTTAGTACTGGCTAAGAAATAGAGTGGTTAATCAGTGCAATAGAATAAGCAGATAATACACAATAGTAATGTAGTGCTTGACATTACAAATGACCATAGTAATGTAATGTTTGACAAACCTCAAAATCTAAACTTTTAGGACAAAAACTTGATATTTAACAAAAACTGCTTGGAAAAGTAAAACATATTTTGTCAAAAATAAAGTCATCACCTTACATTATGTACATCACATACTAAAATGAAATCGAAATTGGTACATGATTTAAACATGAAGGGTGATATAATAAGCACATCATTCTGTCTATTTTAAACACAATATTGGCTAATACTAAGTTTCTGATCAATTGGAAGTCATACATTCTTTGTTTTCCCCTCATATGAGCTGACATTTAAGCATCAAAGAATGTTAGTTGTCACATCTATGCAGAAGGGAAGAATATGACCAATCAAGAGATAAATGGCATTACCAGATGTATAATGAATAATTTTGATTATTTTGTATTAGAAAGATTTTGCAAACACAAAATTCAATGTAGCCAAGATTAAAAGAAAAATAGAAACCTAGGAGAAAACATATAGTTAAGTGTCTTTGTTAAAGGTCTCATTTCTCAAATATATAGAGGACTGAATCAAATTCATAAAAATATGTCATCCCCCATTTGACAAGTGATCACAGGATTTGAACTGGCAATTTGCAGACAAAGAAATCAAAGCTATCTATTATATGAAAAAATACTCTAAATAACTTTTAGGAACCCTGTAAGGTAAATATTATCATTTTCATTTTGCATTTGAGGAAAATGGGGCAGACAGAGGTTAAGTGTTTTACCCAAAGTCACATAGATAACATCTCTGAGACCAGATTTGAAATTAGGTCTTCCAAAAGACCTTTAATATTATATCTATTCAGTCAAGTAATGCTAATAGTTAAATTGATGAAAGGTCATATGGGTAATGTAAGGTCAAATTCAGATTTAATAAATAAATTCTATAAAACAGGATGGGGTATATGTGGCTAGAAAAATTTAAACAACTATGGGAATTTAAGTGGATTACAAGCTCAATACAAGTTAATACTCATACATTTGGGGCCAGGATACTGAAAGAAATGATATCTTTGGTCTCTTACACCTCTATTATGCTAGGATACTCATAAAATAATCACTGCCTTCAAGGAGCTTAGATTATATGGTTTTAGAAATAACAGGATATCAAAGTGATCTTAAAGAACAAATCTGATGTTATTTTTCTATTAAATAAGCTCCATTGTCTCTCAATAGCCTTAAATATTAAATATAAAATTCTCTGCTCACTTTTCAAAAGCCATTCAAAATCTGATCTCTGCTACCTTTCCAGGTTTTTTCATATTTAGTCAATCATGTACTTTGTAATTCAGTAAGAATATCCTGGCTGTTCTTTGCACCAGACATTGCATTTCCAGACTGCAGGTACTTTCAATATGTCTCAACTTCTCTCCTCCTCATCCAATCTTCTTCTATATCTAGGTTTACCCACTTTTCTTCACATCTCAACTAAAATCCACCTTTTTCATGAAGCCTTTCCTGTTTCATCTTAGTGATAGTGACAATTCTACTTAAAATTTCAAGCAAATTGGCACTGATATATGAATCATCTTAAGTCAAAATGTAGAGAGACAGATGGTAATATGGCATCAAGTAAAACTGTTACTTGTTTCAGGGTTAATAGAGGAGGTAATTTGTCATTTTTACTTCATGAGATTGTTTATATTTTTTACACATTGCTGCCTGAGACGTTAATAGGAATCAAGTAACAACATTAGAATTCAGGTAACATGATTATTCTCTCTGTGCTTTTGATAGGTTTTCACCCTATGATTTTGGGAAAGTCAGGCAGTCTTCATTGGCATTAAGGTACCTGTAAAAGGTACTGGATAACACAAAAATGGATAATTTCCCCTTGGATAATTCCCAAATGTTTCCTGACTCCTTGGCCATCACCTTGCCTTCTTCCTCCAGATTGCTGTTATCGTTGAAGAATACATTAGAATAAGAGATAAGCCATCTTGCATTTGTCATGACTGGAAATGATATGATTTGCATCTCTAACACCTCCATATTTAGTCCCCATGATTGGAATGAAAAGCATAAACAGATACCTGATGATGTAAAAGTAAATATAGAGAAGGGAAATAAATATTGAAAACTGAATAGATGGGGAAAGATGTTATCTGTACTCCCCTGGAATCCATCATCATAATTCTCACTCATTTCAGAGATACTTCACTGATTAAAAGAAGAGCAGGTTAGTTGAAGGCTTCCCAGCTGCTAAACCTCACCAACAAGTCACCGATGACTTCAACAGATGGTCCTGCTATTAGACCATTGAGAACTATATGAGCCATTTATCCTCCTCCAGTCAAGTCATCACTTGCATTGAGGAACAGAATGATAAAGGGATGTATTGTTTGAGAGAATGCCATAGGATATATCTTTCCTGAGCAGCATCCAAACAGCATCTTCAACTTGAGCACAACTGTTACGATGATGAAAATTAATGGTCTAAGAAAGAGCTTGAATCGCAGTGAATCTGCCCATGATGGCTCTGTAGTACTCAATGCTGTGTGTGATTATGCATTAATTTGTATTTGTATATACATGTATGTGTACATGTGTATTCATGTGCACACAGGTACCTGAATATCTGTGTGCCTTTAGTGTTTGACAGTCAGATACTGAGATAAATCAAGTCATGGAAAGCAAATTGCTATATTCTAGTAAGGAAAGATTGCTACATTATGTAATTTTCTATGAAAATATACATTCCTAAGATAACATGGCTCTATTGCCTCATAAAATGCACTTAAAAAGGCAAAAAAAGGAAAAATTTGAACCTGTAAAATGGAATCTTTTTTTTAAATAATGTTTAACTTTCTTTGAAATGATGTTCCTATAAAAGCTGTATAAAATGAATGTAGCACTTCATGAATAGTTTTGGGGAGTTATTTAAGCTCTAAATTGTCTGTATTTTAGTGATGATTCCCATGTTAAATAATTTGGTAGTATTTTATGCAAATGATTATCACTAGGAACTTCAGAAATACATATAAACAGGGCATTGTCCCTAAAGACTGCTTTTCAGAGCCTGTCAAATGCTCTTTTCCTTTTCCCTTCAGTGACTGACTTATTCCAGCACTAAGCAATTTACGCATCATGAGAAATTTACCTCCTTAGTCTCCAAAAAAAGACAGACATTTTCTTATTCTGCCACTTAAAGAGTTACACTTAACATGTCAGGTACTAGGGGCACCAATGAACATTTCAGGAAGCTATTTTTAATTAGTAGGAGCTGCACATAGCTTCATAGAAACTTAAAAATAGAAAGGAAGCTTAGTAGCTATTAAAGCAAATTTTTTACCAGCATGGGAATCTCATCTCTAACATACCTAACAGGTTTCCTTCTTGTATCAAAATTAGCATGACACTTAATAGGGACCACACTACTTTATAAAATAGGCTCAATTTCTACTCTATTAAAAAAACAAAAACAAAACACAGATTTTTGGCCGTTATTTTGGCACTGAAATAAAACAATCAGGTTTTTCTGTTCAGTAACATGGTGATGATGAAGATGATGCTGAAGTTGAGATGGTGATGATACTGTTTCTATGTTACACCATTAATTTTAGAATCCTTTATCCAAAATTTTTATTGGACATTTAATTTGCAAATCATATTATCTCTTATCTTTTCCTATTTAAAACATTTAAGACAGAAATCATTATTTTTCTTTTCTTGAACACAACTTTCCCTTCAGATATCTCTGGCTTTTCTTATTCAGGAAGTCTTTAAACCTCAAAATAATTTTTCATTTTTCCCTGTGTGAGGGACAGTACAACTACAAAAACAATCAGAGACTCTAGAGGTAAGAAAAAGCAAAAAGGTATTTATTATGTTCTCTCAAGAAAGTACAACTTTCAGCAGGTAAGGTGTCAGTAGAGGAGTGCAAAGGACAGAATGCAAAACACAAGATTAAATAGACCAAAAGTCCCCACCCCCTGAACACTTAAAACATGGAAGTCAGTCTCCCCAAAAAAGAATATTAACAAATAACAAACCCTTAATTTAAATTTTCCTAATAAACTGCTATAGAAGCAGTTATTCTTGAATGAGAGAATTCTATTACCTTAATTCCCAAAGCATCTTCCAAAGAAATGCTTCAATGCTAATTAAGAGGTGGGGGGAAACAGTAGGGGAATGTTCTTCCAAGACAATTGAACACCTGCAACTTTTTAACTAAAAGCACCTTTTCATATGACTACAAATAGTTTTAATTTCATCCTCTGAAAATTGTCTGTTCATATCCTTTGACCATTTATCGATTAGAGAATGGCTTGAATTTTTATAAAATGAAACATTTATCTATATATTTTAGAGATGAGACCTTTATCAGAACCCTTAAATGTAAAGATGATTTCCCAATTTACTGCTTCCCTCCTAATCTTGACTGCATTG
>JAJPUD010011846.1:35738-52360 GCA_023553655.1 Myrmecobius fasciatus
AAGATGATGCTCATTCTAGCTGGATAACTTATTCTTGGCTGTAATCCAAGTTCTTTTGCCTTTTGGAATATCTGATTCCAGGCCCTTCGATCCTTTAATGTGGAAGCTGACAGATCTTGTGTAATTCTAATTACAGTTCCTCAGTATCTGAATTGTTTCTTTCTATCTGCTTGCAATATCCTTTCCTTGGTGCGATAGTCCTGAAATTTGCCACTGTATTCCTTGGGGTTTTAATTTTTAGTTCTCTTTCAGGAGGTGATCTGTAGATTCTTACAATGCCAATTTTGCCTTCTGATTCTAAAACATCAGGGCAATTCTTTTTCATGATTTCCTGGAAGATAGCATCAAGGTTCTTTTTTTCATTGTGGCTTTCAGGGAGTCCAATAATCCATAGATTGTCTCTCCTGGATCTGTTTTCCAAGTCAGTTGTTTTTCCTAGGAGATATTTCATATTTTCTTCTATTTTTTTCATTTTTTTTTTGTTTTTGACTGATTCTTGAAGTCTTATTGAGTCATTTACTTCTATTTGTTCAATTTTAATTTTTAAAGTATTATTTCCTTCAGTTATCTTTTTAGCTCCTTTTGTAGCTTGCCAATTGAATTTCTTGATTCAATGCATTCTTTTTCCATTTTGCCAATTTTATTTTTCAGTGAATTGTTGTCTTTTTCCAATTCACCATTTTTATTTTCCAGTGAATTGATTTTTTCCAATTCACCATTTTTATTTTCCAGTGAATTGGTGATTTTTTACAATTCACCAATTTTGTTTTTCAGTGAATTGTTGTCTTTTTCCAATTTGCCATTTTTACTTTCCAGTGAATTGGTGATTTTTTCCAATTCACCATTTTTATTTTCCAGTGAGTTGGCGATTTTTTCCAATTCACCAATTTTGTTTTTCAGTGAATTGTTGTCTTTTTCCAATTCACCAGACTTATTTTCCATTTTTTCACATCTCTGTTGCAGGGGGATATTTACTTCTTGCACTGCTCTCAGTTTATTTCCCCAATCTTCTTCTAATTCTCTTTTGAGATTCTTTATGCAATCTTCCAGGTAAGCCTTCTGGAAGGGAGACCAGCTTAAGTCTGCCTTTATCTGGGATTGTTTTCAGAATCTAAGGATCTGGGGACTTCTCTATTTTCTCTCCGTAAAAGCTGTCTATGGTAAGAGCTCTCTTCTGCTTCTTACTCATGCTTTTGAGCTGAGATATCAGTCACCAGCAGGGAATACTGCAGCAGTTTCTATTTGCCCTGGAGCAGTTTGCCGAGTCAACTTCCGATCTGAGGCTGGGCAGCTAGATCTGTACTAGGACCACGTTTTCAGCTGCTCTCAATCCACCCTTTATCAAAGGCAGACCTGCCAAAGCAACTGCTCACAAGCAGAGCAAAGTGGCCCAAGCTTCTCCCAGGGACTTCCTGGCAGCCTAAGATCTTCTAGTCCTTCCCAGCCCTGTACTTGCACCCCGGCTGCGCACTGGCGTCTGAGTGCTGGGAGGTGCCCAATCCCCTGCCCGTCTAAAACTGACCTCAGAAGGTCTTCCAAAGTAGATATTTGATAGAAGTGCATTGTAGTCCAAGTGTTTGGTGGAGCCCTCACTCCAGAACCAGTTCGGAGCCTCAATTTGTCTGAGTCTGAGGGAAGGTCTCAGCAGCTCACAGAGAAAGCTGTCTGCAGTTTGCCATCTTGGCTCCACCCCACCCTCACACATTCTTGATCCATTTCCTCAACCATCTTCTTCTCAGTCTCCAATACTTCTGGGTTTGGTTTGTCTTTTTTCTCTACTGGGGTCCAACCTCATCAGGACCAAAGAACCTGTTTTCAGTTTGATTCATTGTTCACACCCTCCAAAAGTCCAAGTCTAACTGGACCTCACTCTCCAGGTTGTTCAGTCTTTCTTCTGTGAACATCCCGGCCATATACCTGAGGTTACATTTACCATATAAAACTTATTTGTTGGCCATCCCATTGCCACTACATTCCTTTGGATCTGCCCACCAAAGCATTTTGCCTTGTGGTATTTTTTAATTTTTTTTTTCCCATGCCATATGGTATCTCCTCAAACTTCACTATGCTTCCCAACTCTACTTTGCCTCCTCATAGCATAACTCTTTTAGGGTGCTAAGTCCCTTTTAGGATTTAGCCTACCAACTAAGGACATATCCCAACCTCATGGTGTACTCCCTTTTCTCCTTTTCTACTGGGAAATTGTAAGTTCCACTGTGGAACTTGTCTCCCATATGCTCTCTCAACTCTATATAATATCCACCTTTCTCAGTGTCTACTGAATTTCCCTCCCTCCCCATTTTGTCTATAATTTATTTTCCTAATAAAACTACTCCTTGCCAAAGAGAGTGAACATTGCAAACTCTTCATATTTTTGGTGTCTGTCATCATAATAGCAATGAAGACCAGGTCTGGAATGGGATTTGTGCCAATTTTTTGATGCCTTTGGCAATTTCCTTCACTACTGGTCTATTATCATCAATTTTTACACAGCAAAAATTTAATTTCCCACAAACTCGACATTCTTCAATCAACAAGTTGCTTAATATTAATCTAATGCTGGAGAACAGGTTCTCTAGTCTGAGTGGCTAGTCTGGTAACAAATCCAGTACTTTTGTCATCTGGTTAATTATTAGTTTAACCATTCTGGAGTATGATGAGCCTATTCAGCATGCAAATTGGGGTTCTGTACTCCCAAATCCCATCTGGGGTCATCTTTCATCTCAACCCTTTGTGTCCTCAGTAATTAGAGTAGGTAACTTCACAAATAAAGCTATCTATGAGGAAAGTCAACATTGATAGAACTGCTAAAATAATTAGCTAGAAACATGCACCTAGCAACAGATACATGACTGGGCCAAATACTTACCTATTTATTTAAGATATAATGACCACATATTTTCAAATAGGAAACTGCAAGATCTTAAATACTTGAATTGTGCTCTACTGAACACTTGCCTTGATTATAGAAATTTGCTACAAGCAGAAAAAGCAAGGACATGATTATAATAGCATCAAAACTGGTCTTCAGGGTGAGAATACATACAAGACAGGATAAAGCATTCTTAATTAATTGTATGAAATAACAATTCTACCTGATAGCCAGATTTAGGAATAATCAGGTCGGTTCTTATTCAAAAGAACACCACTGTGAAACTGAATCAGAAGGATCCCACCTTAGGCAGAGGCCAAGGTTTTTCTCCCAACTCTTGCCCAAATACCAACTCCATCTGTAACAATTCAGGATCATATTCCTCTGAGTAGCTTGTGGCATATTGCTTTCAGATGGTGGATTATTGGCTTGATGATCTATCAGATAATCATACCCGATTTCAAAATTACAAATAATATCAGCTGCAGGCTCAGGATTTTATTTCAAATCACAAGTCTCTTTAAAGCTTCAGGTGAATTTAAGCTCTCAAGGATCACAAATCCTAAATAATTATCTTAGAAAATTCATATCTTATCTTCATATCTAAATCTATGGGTTTTAAATTCAGCATTACACAATTTATTTTACTTTTAGATGCTCATTATCCAATCTATATCAAAATATGCTCAGGTATTACTCATGTTCAAAATCTCCCTAAACAATGGGAACAACTTAAAACGACTCAATAAACCAATTACAACTCACATAGAATTTAGAATATGTTCATCTAATTTCAAATTAAATAACCCTATCAGAATTAATATTAATAATTTCTTATTGTAAAAATTCCTCTGTGCCCAATTAATCTCCCTTCCCATCAACATTCCTAATTACAAAGTAAATTTGTTTTGTTTTGGTTTTTGCTTTTTTTTTCTGTAAATCTCAAATTCTGTTCCTCAGAATGCTTTTATATTAGGCCTGCTTAAAATACATTAGACTAACTCAACTTAGATGACTGAGAGAGATACAAGCAACTTAAAATTCAATGTCAAAAACTCCAGAATCTGCTAAAATGGTTTTTAGCAATTATGTAACTTTAGGTATTTCTGCAGACTCAAATTGAGTAGTTATAGGTCCACAGAAAGGTCACTTTTTTTCTTTTTGGTATGACAGTTAAAAACTTTCCCCATCTCAGAACAAGTATTTCCTCTCTCTACCTAAAAGCTACTTGCATAAGTCCAATTATATAGAGAAACACAGAAGACAAAACATAGGCTTACACAAAAACTCAAACCAATAAAGCTTCTTTCTTTGCCCCACCTTGAGATGGAAGCACAGAGCAAAGTTCTGGAGCCAAAGTCTTTGTTTGGACAGGTATCGAGCTGACTCAGAGGACCTGTCCATCCCCTGAGGGCTGGGTGTAAATTCAAAGGAGCCTTTAATACCTGGCCAGATAAGTGGTCCAGTCATGGGTCAGAAGCAGGACTTAACCCTATGGCTTATGGTTTTAAGGCTGTTACTTTATCCACAAGTCCATATACTTTCTAGACATAGTTTTTGTTGTTTAGTAATGTTCAATTCTGACTCTTTTTGACCCTAGTTGGAGTTTTCTTGTCAAAGACACTGAAGTGTTTTGTTATTTCCTTTTCTAACTATTTTTTCAGATTTGGAAATTGAGGTAAGCACAGTTAAGTGACTTGCCCAAGATTGCACAGGTAGTAAGTACCTAAAGTCAAAATTGAACTCAGGAAGATGAATTTTCCTGACTCTAGGCATGGCTGTCTATCCACTGTGATCTAGATGGTATTCAGTAAATGTTTGCTAATATTAATGCTGGTGATGATGCACTTTGTGATTTGCCCAAGGTCTCACAGTTTTAAGTGTCTGAGGCTGGATTTGAACTCAGGTTCGCCGGAGGCTGGTGCTCTATCCACTGTGCCATCTAGCTGCAGAAACATGAGATGTGCAAAGTTAGAAAATCCACCCCATCTGTGGGAGAGCATTCCATCCAATCTGTGGGAGAGCATTCCAAGCTCATATGGGTCTGACCAGCCATAATCATACACAGTAACTCAGTTCTTATCTAGTGTTGATATTTTGGTCCATGTTGAGAATGAAGGACAATAACTAATGAACATATATGCACATAAACACATAGGTGTGCACACAATGCATACACCCATACATACATGCATACATACACAAATATATATATATATATACATATATATATACATAAAGTTATATATGTACTTTTTTTTACATCTTTCCATATGTGTCATGTTGGGAGAAAAAAAAATCAGAACAAAAGGAAAAACCACAAGAATAAAAATGAAAAAAAGATGAAAATAGTATTCTTCAATCTTAATTCAGTCTCCATAATTCTCTCTCTGGATGCAGATGGCGTTTCCCATCTAAAATTTATTGAATTTGCCTTGGATCATTGAATTGCTGAGAAAAACCAAGTCTGTCATAGATCACGAAACTAACTTGTTGCTTTGTATAATGTTTTCTAATTCTGCTTGTTTCACGAAGCATCAGTTCATGTAAATCTTCCCAGTTTTGTAAAATCAGCCTGTTCATTATTTTTTTAAAGAACAATAATATTCCATTACATTCACATCACATGTAATTCAGCCATCCCTCAACTAATGGGTATCAATTCAACTTCCAATTCTTTGCCACTACAAAAGGAGCTGCATTTTTTCCCCACATATGGGTCCTTTTTCTTCTTTTATGGTTTCTTCTTTGGAATAGAGACCCAGTAGTGACACTGTTTGATCAAAGGGTATGCAATTTTAGAGCTCTTTGGGCATAGTTCCAAACTGTTCTCCAGAATGATTGCATCAGTTAAAATGAATGTTCTTAAGAAATTTTCAAACTCAAATACTGAAAACTACCCTAACAATGTTAGATTGTGAAAAGAATGATTGTTAATGGTAATGCTCTGTCATGTCTGAGTTTATAGTAAGCAAAAACATGTGGTAATCTAGTCAAATGACTAAAACCAGTAGCAAAAAACCAAAGAAACAATGCCTATTAAATAGAACCAAACCTCTTTTCTTCTCATTTCTCTCTTTCTGGTTCTTGTTCTTTACTTACTTACTTGTTTATCCTGTGTCTCATTACATAAGGCTTTGGTCCCATATCTTGCTTAATTAATTTCTACTAATAATAGTTACACCCTTTCCTGATAAATAGTATATCACATATTCAACAGTGTATTCATACATGTTTAACAAGTGGCTTTCTGGAAGAGGGTAAGCATGGTACATTATTAAGTTAAGCTTAATTACTAATTTTATCACTTTTCTAAATCTTTATATTGAAAGCATGAAATCAAATTCTAGTTTTTAGTATTTGATGAATTTCTAGATGTAAATGCTTAAAATAAACATTTAAAAGTCAACTCTCATGGGCCAATTTAACTGGTGCCAATGTATCCCCTGCTAATAGGAGTCTCTCTCAAATTGAACAAAAGTCTTTAAACCCATTAGAAATGGAGATTATTTAGGTTCTCAGGGCATATTTATAGGTAAAGGTTGTAAAGTGCTATCTTCTTCTATCTATATAAATACACTTACAGCTTAAGGAACATGCCATTCTTGGAGATGGAGCCCTTACTTCAAAGGAAATATATGCTTAAATGATGCAGAGGATGGGGACAGTTATTAAAGATTTCTTTTTCTTGAATTGTTTTGCTCACTGGATTTTCAGTCATGTATGACTCTTCGTGACTCCATTTGGGGATTTCTTGACAATGATACTAGAGTGGTTTGCCATTTCCTTGCCCAACTCATTTAACAGATGAGGAAACTGAGGTAAACAGGGTTAAATGACTTGTCCAGAATCACATAGCTAGTAAATATGCAAAGACAATTTTGAACTCAGATCTTCCTGACACCAGCATAGTCACTCTCTCCATTGTGCCATGTAGGTGCCTTGTACCTGGTAATACCTGCCAGGTAATTTTGCTCTTCTCTCCGGCATCTCATTATGTCTTAATATCTACTTGTTTTTGTTGTTGTTTTTCCTGATTTATGCCTTTTCTTTGATCTTCTACTTATTCCTGATCCCTGATCTGGATCATAATATTTTATACTTAGAAATGGAATAGATCTTGAAACTTCTCTAGTCTAAGTTCCTCATTTTATGTTTTATTTTTTTTTTGGTTTATGCAACTTTATTGAAGAAAAATAAATCAATTACTAGCAGAGCTATTAGTTGATCACTCATCCATTGACAAATTGCATCATTTATTCAGTGCTATATTAAACAGTATATTGGAAAATAGATTAACTAATAGGTCCAAGCCTCCTAACAAAATTTAAATGAAAATTACAAAAAGTTCAAGACCCTATTTTGGAATACAAGGGGTGTTTGACTTCCAATTTCCATTCTCTGTAGAACAAGAACAGGTCATTCCTTTATTGACATGCATAAAATACATCACGTTTTCTGTTCTGCTGATGCTATAAATTCAGTACCAATTCTCCGACCACATCAGTTATGAGCATAAAGTATATCATGAAACCTCAAATCTCTAACAATGGAAGGCTTAAACAAGATGGATGCTGCTACAGTAAAGCTGCTTCCTTTGATAAGACAATTGCGCCTCCATCTCCCTCCCCCTCAGAAGGTATCTTCAGCATCTGTTAGAAAAGTGAGGAATGGGTTTAATCTCATAACCAAGTTAGAGTGAAGACATTGGCCACATAATACACATGCTCCATTTTTTTTTTTAATTCTGAATCTTGGGCAATTGTTCTCTTCTAACTACTTCACAATTTCTAAAAGCAGTTATTGTCCAAAGCTGGAAGAACTTAATCAGACGAGCATGTGCGTGAATGGAGGGAGGTAAACAAAAAAATAAAATTAAAAAAGATGAGATCTGATAGAGGAGAAGCCGGATAAGAAAATCAAAAAAGGAACAGTAATTTAAAGTTTATTCCAGCCATAATGCAGGTTATTCTGACTTTAAGGTAGCATCACATGGCATACTTCTGAGTCCATTCTCGAGATATTCTGTTGTACTTGTCTGTGTCTGTTTTATAGATCCGGGCAATCTCTGGAACTAAGGAGTCATCTGGGTTTGGATCGCATAGAAGTGAACAAATGGATAAAAGAACTTTAGAAATAGTTAAAGCAGGAGACCACTGTGATCTTAGAATATCGAGACAAATGCTGCCATTACTGTTAATGTTTGGATGATAAATTCTTGTTGTAAATGCAACCTTAGGTGGTTTGAAGGGGTACTCTGTAGGGAAATGAATTGTCAAAAGGAATACACCGCCTTGATATGGGCTGTCATTAGGTCCCATAATTGTGGCTTGCCAATGAAACATATCATCCCCAAATGGACCTGCAGAACACTGTGCTGGAGGGTCACGGGCCAAATTGCTAAATTCCTTATTAATCCGTTTCAGCGCCATGGTGTGTACTTCTTTCTGCCTGACTCCCCACTCTCTTGGTGGGCAGAAGGGTACGGCCAAAAATTCTGATTATCCAGGGCGGCCAGCTGGTGCCTCCCCGGCCCTACGGGGGACCTCATTTTATGTTAAAGGAAAATAAAACTCAGAACAACAATGATTTCCTCAAGTTCACACATATTATAAGGGGCCAAAAAAGCACATTCTCTCTCCTAGTGCTTTCTTTGGGACACAACACTGCCTGCCTGCCAATCTGTTGCTGACCAGACCTTATAAATAATCAATTTCTCTTATCTTGCTTTTTATTTCATAACCATGATTCATAATTAGGTTTTCTCTTCATTCTGGTAAATAAAGAGGCGGCACAGTATATACAATACCAGGCCTGGAATCAGAAAGATTCATTTTATAGAGTTAAAATCTGGCCTCAGATATTCTACAATTGTGTGACCTTAGGCAAGTCGCTTCATGCTATTTGCCTCAGTTTCCTCATCTGTAAAAATGATCTGGAGAAGGAAATGACAAACCACTGCATCATTTTTATCAAGAAAACCCCAAATGGGTCACAAGCAGTCAGACATAGCTGAAAAATGACTGAACAACAATAGTGATTAATTAAGATAATCACATAAAGGCTACCCCATCTGTTTAAAAGATCTTATAGTATAAACACAACCGGAACAACAGTTAGCATTCATATAGCACTTTAAGGTTTGCAAGGCAAAGGTTCAAAGTTTATCTTGACTACAACCCAGGAAAGTTGGTACTATTACTACCTTCTTTATACAGATGAGGAAATGGGGAAACAGATATTGAGTGATTTGCCCAGGATCACACAGTTAATAAGTGTAGAAAACAGGATATAAACTCACCATCTTCCTACCTTTATGCCCAGTTTTATATTCATTGTAACTCCTCGCTGACTAGAATAGTTTCTTTATCCCATTCTAAATAGGTTTAGGTCATCAAAATTAAAGCAACAACAACAACAGCAAAAACTACAATTTATCTCATTTGTCACTAAAAGTCCCCTTTTTCTCAAGGGGAGTCATCTCATAACAATAATATGCTTCTTTCTGTCCCTATTCCCATTTTACAACATTGTAGGAAAAATATAGTTAACTTTGGAATGCTGCCAGAATTTTCTCCAGTAAAAGCTGTTTTAAACTGATGAAAATGGAGAAAAAAGCAAAAGGGAAGATTTTCAATCTTTTGAAATATCTCTTGACTCAACAAAAAACTTTTAAAAATAGCATCAATTCAGAAAGACTTTGATTAATTAAAATCCAACTTACCTAAATCCTTCATTATCCAGAATCTCTTCTCTACTTCCTATTTCTATCTTCCTCACTATGATTTTTATCAGAAAGAAGTAAATGGTGACATCACAATCTAATATCAACAAAGCAACAACCAAAGTTCAGTATAATTTCCAACACCTTCAATAGGCACAAAAGTAGTAATACTCAAAGGAAAATGATGGTCAAAATGACTAGTTCAAAGCCTGAATCATAAAAAAGTACATTTAAGCTCAGTATGGTCAATACACTAAAACAAGACTTCAGTTCAGTTCAATTCTGTTCTCTTTGTAATGATGTTATGTATTTTGAGGGATAGAAATGACATGTAAGAAAGGGACTCTGCTTAGTCTAATCAATCATATATGTGAGTGATATACTGAAAAAAAACAGAAAAACAGAAGATAATTTTACTTAGTTATCAATGTACATGGTATAAATCATACTAATCATTCACAATTTTGTAATTTTTTTTATGTAATAAGGTACTTTTCTCACCACAGCCCAGTTAGGGAGGTAATAGTATGTTTTGTCCTTTTTGCAATTAAGAATTTGAAGTTCAGAGAGTAAGGGATAAATTGGGGTTTGAGAGTTAGTGAAGCCAAAGATTTCAAATGAATTTTAACCCCACACAAAGAAAGATTTGTAGCCCAAAGAGTCACTCAGGAAAGATTGAAAAAAAATGAAGTGCATCATGAGAAATGTGGAAATATGTTTAGAAGAACTGGACATGTTTAACCTAGATTTGTTTCCTTGATGTCTAGGACAGGAAAGGAAGAGAGGGAGGGAGAAAAATTTGGCATCCAAGGTTTTGCAAGGTAGAATGTTGAAAATTATCTTTGCATGTATTTTGAAAAACAAAAAGCTGTTATTATAGCTCATTCAGGGTTCAACCTTTCAGATCTTTCTTTTTGCTTTGATTTTTTCTTATCCATGAAGTTCAATCCTTCCTCACATTTACCTCTTAGAATTATTAGCTTCCTTCCAGGTACTAGAAACAATTGAGTGCCTTTCCTGGAGGCAGATAAACTCATTTTCCTGAGTTCAAATCTGGTTTCAGAGTGTGTGTGTGTGTGTGTGTGTGTGTGTGTGTGTGTGTGTGTGTATGAGAGACAGACAGACAGACAGACACTGGGAAAGTCCCTTAATACTGTGCTGGAGAAGGAAATAGTAAACTGCTCTAGTAGCTTTGTAAAGAAAACACCAAATAGTGTCATGAAGAATCATCCATGACTGAAACTGCAGAATTATGCCAATGAGAAGCATTTTCTGACACAATCCACCTCTTCCCAACTGCCATTACCTCCCCACCACAGCACGCCAAATTGCCTTGTATAAATTTTGAATATGTTTTACACACACCTACATATGCATATGTTGTCTCTTGGTTAGAAATAAGACTCTCAATTGTCTTTTGATCTCCTTTCTTAGAACATTGTCTGATCTTATGGTAGCACTTAATAAATTTTTGTTGATTGATTAATTGCTTGAGATTCTATTTGAGAATCTACTTGAGATTCTTCAAATGGCCCATATTTTAGGTAACTCATTTCTATGTTTTATCAGTTACAGCTAAAATTCATGATGTCAACTTGCTTTTCTCTAAATTGTATAAACTGGAGAAATAGGCAGATACCTATAACTCCTTGTTTTTCAATATAAAATTGCTAGTGAGAAGTTCAAATCTTTTAAATTAATTTTAAGATTAGTTTTGGATCATGAGCCATGGTATATCTAAGCAATAAAAACTGGCTTAATTCAATATTTTTATGCCAGATAACTGGTCAGACTATAGCAGTTCACCTTTTAGAACAAAACCAAATCAACCAGCCAACAACAAAAAAATCAAATCCCAGAGGTTTTGAAAGATGGGACTTTCTCTTATGTTCCTTTGATTGGTTTCCCTTTTCTGACAATTAGGAGTATTCCATGTTACATAATACATAAATGTCTAGTGTGGAATAGAATATTGTGGGAGATCCCAGAAATGGTAAAAAGGGCCAGGTACCACAAAAGCAAAAAAAAAAAAAAAAAAGCAAGCATATTTAAGTATGAAGTAGCCTGATAGAACCTCAAACAAGAATTATAATAGCATTATTGTTGTTTTACTCTCTTTTCCCCATATGAGAGAAAGACAGAAAGAAGATAAAGAAAGACAGAGAAGAAGAGAAGATAAGGACAGTGAGGCAGAAAATCAGAGAGAGAGAGAGAGAGAGAGAGAGAGAGAGAGAGAGAGAGAGAGAGTCAGAAAAGAGAGAGGAGACTTGTTCATGGTCAGCTAGTCACTAAGTTTTAGAATCTAGATGTAAATAGAAGTATTTTGACTCCCATACCTTTAAATATACCAGGTTGAAGTGGTCAGCAAATGTTTAATGGAAAAAAAAATGGAAATAGGAAATAACCCTAAAGAATAATAAAATTTTGTACTGATAAAGGAATATGGGATAGTATTTAAAGAGGAAAAATGAAAAAAAATGTTCACAAGTACAAAGGATTCATATTTTATACATTGGAGAAAATTGGGTCTATATTGAGAAGATAGCTGTAAATATTGAGGAATAGTGAGAATGTAGTTAGCTAGGTAAGGTTAAGCAATACTATGTAAGATGAAATTTTTAGAAAGATGTGTAATTAAAATTTGAAACAAATCTTAAAAGTTTAAAACTTCAATTAATCAGAAAATTCAACTAAAAAGAATATTGCATTCTCTGAACACTCCAGTTAATCAAGATTTTATTACAAGTATGAAAACTCTTTGGAACTAAGCAACTCTTCAAGTACTGTAGAATTCCAATAAATTGATTTTACACAGTGGAAAACAATTTTATTGTAAATATCAAACCAGGACCTTTAGAAATTGAACCTTCAAAGAGTAAAAAAAAAAGCTAAAATGCCTTAATATAACCCACTGAAATCTGACACTACTAATTTCTGTGTAGAGCTAAACTTTGTTAGAACATTGATTAAATTTATCATCTGTAGGAAATAACTGAATTTTCTTCACAATAAAAAAAGAAAATTAATGGTATATTAATTTGTCTTCTTCCGAGAAATACCTATTATAATTCTGAGAGTGTTATCTCACCAGCATGGGGTCTTAGCTTGTCATCAATCTCTTTATAAAGAACATACATAAGTAGCCATTCATCAAGGATATTTATAATTTTAAAATATAAATACCAATAAATATATATCATGATGTCCTACATAAACTTGCAGCAAAATTGAAATGTTTCAAGATGTTTTATATGCCTTATGTTATTATTTGTTTTTATTTTATCCTTATTATTTTGCTTTTCAACAAGTTTGTGAAGTGGCCAGGCCAAGTTATCTTCTCATGTAACAATTAAGAAAACTAAAATTTAATGAAGGCAAATGAATTAGCCTTGTTCATACAGGAGATCAAAATCAGAAACTCAGATTATTGACTTCTAATCATTTAGTCTCTGTCAAAGGACATCCAATCAATGCTCTATTAGTCTATCAAAATTCTTTTAAATAGGTGGTCAAAAATGTTTGTGGGAATGTGGAGGAATTGAGTCACTAATGCACTGTTGGCAGAGTTTTGAATGATCCAACAATTCTGTAGAAGAATTTGGAACTATGCCCAAAGGGTTATAAAACTGTGCAGACTCTTTCATCCAGCAATAACATTACTAAGTTTGTATCCCAAAGACATAAAAGGAAAAGAAAAAGAACCTGTATGTACAAAAAATATTTATAGCAACTCTTTTTGTGGTGACACAGAATTGGGAAATGAAGAAATGCCCATCAATTAGGGAATGGATAAACAACTCATTATTATTAATGTTATTATACAAATGAATATAAAATATAATATAATAATAATTAATTATAATGGAATATTGTTCTGCTATAAGAAATAAAAAGATGGATCATATCAGGAAAAACCTCGTAATACTTAAAATGAACTCACACAAAGTGAAGTAAGTAGAACCAAGAACATTATGCACAGCAACAGCAATATTATAATGATGATCAATTGTGAATGCCATAACTATCCTGATCAACATAATAATGAATTTGTGATTAAAAATGCTATCTACTTGTTAGTCTCAAGAATGATAAGGGAGAGCTTTCCTCCAATGAAGAAGAAATTAGAGCAATAATTAGGAGTTACATTGCCCAACTTTATGACAGTAAGTTTGATAATCTAAATGAAATGGAAGAATATCTACAAAAATATAGATTGCCCAGGTTAACAGAAGAGGATATAAATTATTTAAATAGCCCCATATCAGAAAAAGAAATAAAACAAGCTATTAACCAACTCCCTAAGAAGAAATCTCCAGGGCCAGATGGATTTACATGGGAATTCTACCAAACATTCAAAGAACAATTAATTCCAATACTACACAAACTGTTTGAGAAAATAGGGACAGAAGGTATGCTGCCAGAATCCTTCTATGAGACCGATATGGTACTGATAGCTAAACCAGATAGGGTGAAAACAGAGAAAGAAACTATAGGCCAATTTCCCTAATGAATATTGATGCAAAAATTTTAAGTAAGATATTAGCAATGAGATTACAGAAAGTCATCCCCAGGATAGTACACTATGACCAAGTAGGATTTATACCAGGGATGCAGGGCTGGTTCAATATTAGGAAAACTATCACCATAATTAATTACATTAATAACCAAATTAACAAAAACCATATGATTATCTCAATAGATGCAGAAAAAGCCTTTGATAAAATCCAACACCCTTTCCTATTAAAAACACTAGAGAGTATAGGAATAAATGGGCTTTTCCTTAACATCATCAGTAACATCTATTTAAATCCATCAGCAAGCATCATATGTAATGGAGAAAAACTAAAACCATTCCCAATAAGATCAGGAGTGCAACAAGGTTGCCCACTGTCACCATTACTATTTAATATTGTATTAGAAATGTTAGCTTTAGCAATAAGAGAAGAAAAAGAGATAAAAGGAATCAGAGTAGGTAATGAAGAAACCAAATTATCACTCTTTGCAGATGACATGATGGTATACTTAGAGAACCCTAGAGACTCAACTAAAATAAATCAGCAGGATTTTTATATATTACCAACAAAGTTCAGCAGCAAGAGATACAAAAAGAAATTCCATTCCAAATAGCAGATGATAGGATAAAATATTTGGGAATCTATCTGCCAAGGAAAAGTCAGAAACTATATGAACTAAATTACAAAACACTTTCCACACAAATAAAATCAGACCTAATCAATTGGAAAAATATTAAGTGCTCATGGGTAGGCAGAGCGAACATAATAAAAATGACAATACTACCCAAACTAATCTACTTATTTAGTGCTATACCAATCAAACCCCCAAGAAATTATTTTACAGATCTAGAAAAAATCGTAGCAAAGTTCATTTGGAAGAACAAAAGGTCAAGGATTTCAAGGGGATTAATGAAAAAAAAAAGGCAGATGAAGGTGGCCTTGCCGTACTAGATCTAAAACTATATTATAAAGTAGCGGTCATCAAAACCGTTTGGTACTGGCTAAGAAATAGAGCAGTCGATCAGTGGCACAGGATAGGTTATCAGGACAACCTAGGCATTAACCTTAACAATCTAGTGTTCGATAAACCCAAAGACCCCAGCTTTTGGGATAAATACTATTTGGCAAAAACTGCTGGGAAAATTGGAAACTAGTGTGGAAGAAATTAGGGCTTGACCCATACCTAACACCACATACCAAGATAAGATCTAAATGGGTTCATTATCTAGATATAAAGAGGGACTTTGTAAGCAAGTTAGAGGAACGTAATATAGTTTATCTCTCAGACCTGTGGAGATGGAATAAATTTATGTCCAAAGAAGACCTGGAACTCCTAACTGAACACCAGATGGATAAGTTTGATTATATTAAGTTTAAAAGTTTCTGTACAAACAAAACAAACGCAGACAAGATTAGGAGGGAAGCATCAAATAGGCAAATTATCTTTACATTTAATGGTTCTGATAAAGGCCTCATTTCTAAAATATATAGAGAATTGTCTCATATATATAAGAATTCAAGCCACTCTTCAATAGATAAGTGGTCAAGGGATATGAACAGACAATTTTCAGATGATGAAATTAAAACCATCTCTAGTCATATGAAAAGTTGCTCCAAATCACTATTGATCAGAGAAATGCAAATTAAGACAACTCTGAGGTACCACTACACCCCTGTCAGATTGGCTAAAATGACAGGAAAAGATAACGATGAATGTTGGAGGGGATGTGGGAAAACTGGAACACTAATACATTGTTGGTGGAACTGTGAACGGATCCAGCCATTCTGGAGAGCAATTTGGAGCTATGCTCAAAAAGTTGTCAAACTGTGCATACTCTTTGACCCAGCAGTGTTTCTACTGGGCCTATATCCCAAAGAGATCTTAGAGGAGGGAAAGGGCCCCCCATGTGCAAGAATGTTTGTGCAGCCCTTTTTTGTATTGGCTAGAACCTGGAAACTGAAGGGATGCCCATCAATTGGAGAGTGGCTGAATAAATTATGGTATATGAATGTTATGGAATATTATTGCTCTCTAAGAAATGAACAGCAGGACGATTTCAGAGAGGCCTGGAGGGACTTGCATGAACTGATGCTGAGTGAAACGAGCAGAACCAGGAGATCATCATACACAGCAACAACAGTATTACATGATGATCAATTCTGATGGATATGATTCTCTGCAACAAAGAATTGTCTCAAACCAGTTCCAATTGTTCACTGAAGAAAACCATATACACCCAGAGAGAGGGATATGAAATATGGACCACAACGTAACATTTTCATGATCTCTATTGACATTTGCTTGCATTGTGTTGCCTTTCTCTGATTCTTTTTTTTTTCTTGTAGATAGGATTTTTCTTGCATAACTTGTCAAGCATTTCAACATTATTAACATGTCATGGACTTCCTGCCATTAGGGGAGGGGAGGGGACTGGGGGTAAAATTTGTAATGGAAAGCTTTGTAAAGATCAATGCTGGGGAACTACCCATACATATGTTATACAAATAAAAA